>JAQGAU010000050.1:0-48565 GCA_034698045.1 Paramacrobiotus richtersi
ATACTGCCAAATTATGTCCGACGCCCAGAGGGGACGATGTCCCGTTGCGGAAAGACAATAAATCACCATTATTATATCCCACTTGGTGAGCAGTTGGTCCATCTGTCCCGAGGCCATAATCTTTGCAATGGCAATAGACAGGGGCTTTTGCAGTGGCGAACCTACGAGAAACTCATGGCAGTAAGCCACAATATTCCCATTCCAACGAAGGATGCACTGACCAAGCTGCACTCCCAGTGCGAAATAGGCAGTCTGCAGGGGCGGCTGGTTGATAACCAACTGGCCATAGGAGTTCTTGACGGCCTGAGCAACAACAGCGTCTCCGGATACGCAGGCCCACCCCCCTTGCCGTACCACCGCTAAACACGCACTGTCGTCCGCTACGAGCGACGTCGGCAGGTTGGCTTGCACGTTGGCCCAAATTCGTTGTGCGCGCGGTTCTTTGGAATCCTATACAGACACCATTAACAGAAGCAATCCATCTTTTTGTCGGATCACTTCGCCATGATTTACTTTTCAGAATTAGCTGTTCATATGTACACCGAGTCGATATCTTTCGGAACAGTTACTTAACACACTATGATATGAAAGGTGCCAAGGACATGCATATTATATAGCTGCGCAGCAAGAGGAGACGCACCGCCGCTTACCCTGAGGTATGTGAAACTGGCCGAACCGCCTTGCACGGCATACTTAAGGTCAGTAAGCGAGGCAGAAGGCTGGCTGACAATTACCACATGATAAGACATGAACGGGACAGTGAAATCCATGACCATCAACCTTTCCGGCGAAATGGTAAGGTGCGCCATGACTATGTCGGTTGTCTGTAGTAAACGTTGACGAATACTAATAGCAATGACCAATCCAAAGCCGTTCGCTAGTCATTAGCACAATAACTGCGTTGTTTTAATTCTTTATGCACACACGCCTAACAGAAAATGCCTTGTTTAATTGATATACGATGTATATCAAATAAAGGAGGCACATTGTTCGACTAATGACTAGCGAGCGATTTGCGGTGGCCAGTTAAAAAAAGGTCTTCCTACATTGCCAACCAGCTGTCCGACCAATCCATTCCATACTCCGTAGGCGTCGGGATTTCCGAACGCGGGGTCCGCCTGGACGGACAGCGTGAATTCAAATGGCGTTGTTGCTTTCAGGGCGTTTATCAAATCCCACATGAAGCCGGTGTAGCTTCCATCCTGATTCACTCGCAGTAAATTGCCGTTTTTAGTCTGCAATGCAGGATTTTTACGGGATGTATGACTGCAACTAGTTATTAACTTACGAGGAGACCGAGAACGCGGTAATTTGCGCAACCAAGACTGGTTGATGTTACTGCACAGGAACCGCCATTTTGGCACTGAATGCTGCACAAAAGTACAAGCAATACCGCACAGGATAACAATACTTTATCCGCGCGCATTTTTTTGGAGATGTCGAAGACGTAACTGAGTACAAATGAAGGACCCTCAGAATAGCGAGGATCGGTTGATACACGGTAACTTGTCGGCCACGTTCGAGATATATGCGGCGCTGGAGAGAGAATCTCCTATACATGTGATAGAGAGAGAGCCTATATACATAAAGAAACAGGTAACAGACGAGGAACGAGGTAGACGTTGTGAAATATGCCATTCATATTCCACATAACAATAGCGCAGACATAGCCTGTAGTTATTGTTCTATGCTTGGCAATGATTTGTATCCAGATTGCCTGTAGTCATTATTGCAAGCTTGATCTTATGATTGTCTAGATAGTCGGTCCTTTATGTATTTGTTTATGACTGACTGTTAGAGGTCCCTTTGCTCTAGGACACGCTTACGCATAGTCATGCGCTTGTTGGTATATTATTATACCGATCGCTTGATTCGGTGTAATGGCTTGCTCACACTTCGGCCTATTTCAACTATGGCATACATTTACAGCCTCTCCATATATGAAACATATTTTACAGAAACGAATATGTAACGAATATGTTAATAGTTCGAGTTTGGTCAGATTCTCTCATATTTGATGTACATATATCCCCGACGTGCTCAGACTTCTCATACATCTGCCAGATATACTGAGAACTGCTATGACGTACTAATGGTCAGTTTTATGCGAATACTATCTCGATTAAGCCGGGAGATTTTTTAAGCGCTCCATCATAGACCGTAGCCGCTACAAAACGTAGTGGAATTGCACATCAGTTTGTTTCAGAACGATTAGCTATTTCTAGAACGCAGAGAATTCTTATTTCGACAGCTGACCGTAGCTCTAAACAGTCTATCCACCGAATGTGTAGTTATGCAACTTTATTAACCTCCTCTTAATATTTTTTGTATCGCTCATTCATGAAATTTGTGAACTTGGAAAGCCAAAGCAAAAATCACAGAAATGACAGGCTTAACTTGATGTATATTTTTTTACCATCTCAGGCTGGTTCCTGTCCGAGATACCCACCCGTGCCACCTGGAGCCTCTGTAATTGGTCAGTTTGTCAGGATATATGTCAAAAAGTTTCAAAAGAGAAACTCTTAAAATACACGCAACATATTTTGACATATTTAAATATGTGCAATATATGTTCCCTGCTCACACTCCACATACATATTTGAGAAACGTATATGTCGGTGGATGCTCACACTTTTCATACATATTTTCGAAAGCTGTATATGTATGCCGCCATAAAGACGTGTGAGCAAGCCATAAGTGTAACAACGTTCATGTGACAAGATTGAAACGACATACATATTTCTTGTACGTCTACCTCGTTCATCGTCTGTTACCTGACGCTTTATGCATATACGAATTTCAGTGGGGAGATTTGTCAAATAATAAAAGGCGTCTCGACATTTTCTGCTTGACCGCGAAGAATCGACTGTAGAAATGTAACTCAAGCGTGTCAGTTTCCATCGTTCGAGCCGCAGAATTCAGATCCGAATATAATTATACTGCCTACCGTGGCCTTGGGTATCTTCTGTGCGGTTTCTAAGGTCATACCTGGGGGTGCATTTGGAAATTTTCTGAGTAAGCGAAAAGTAACTTGCTCGAGCCGCTTCAAGCATGGCTGCGCTGCTCTTGCTCAGCAAAGCTGACTCATATACTCGCACGCCGAGACCCGTGAATTCCGGAACCTGTTCGAGCATCGTCCCGTTCATGCATTGTACAGAGGTAAGAATGTACAAGTGGGGCACAATAAATTTAGTTTAGTTAGGTAAGCCGGCGAATGCAAGCCGGCGGGGGTTGTGGCGCTGCGGGACGACGAAACTGCGGGACTGCGAGACTGCGAGACTGCGAGGCTGCGAGGCTGCGAGACTGGGAGACTGTGAGACCGCGAGATTGCGAGACTTCGAGAGTGCGAGACTAGGGCACTGCGAAACTGCGAAAGTGCATCAGCCTGCGAGACTGCGCAACTGCGAAACAGCTGCAGTTGCTAAGCTCCATTTCGGATATATTACAAGTTACGATAAAAAGCAATACGTTCCTTGGTTCTATTGTATTTTAGTTTGTGTTGACGATATAACATTAACGAGGTAAGTGCACTCGCTGTTAGCGGGCACTGGTGGACCGAAGCGACCAGGAAAACCACAAGTTAATAAGTTAGAACCGAGTAATTTTTAACGGCACATCGGACAGAAATGCGCATACATGACGGTGGTCAATGTTGTGGGTTGTGTCTAGCAGTCGGAGACTCGGAGTGCCATTACAATGTTATATATCCCTACCAAGGACCAAAGTATTGGTGACCCTTATCACATTTTGAAGAACAGTATTAGGCTCAGAACTAGTATGTCCAAATTCGCAATTTTTGGCAAGCAGCGGGCCCCGTTTACTTAACAAACTCAAAAAAGAATGGTACAGTGACAGACGGAACGGACAAAATATACAGTCTTGTGAAATATCGAGGACGTGTCCTCTACTTCAGGATTATGACTCACTACTTCCGGTACCGTGGCCGACGGGACAGACAAAATGTACAGTTTTGTTGAATATAGAGGACGCGCCCTATACTACTGTGTTATGACTCACTACTTCCGGTACCGTGACCGACGGGACAGACAAAAAAATCATTTGCATTGAATATGGAGTACCTCCGCTCCGCTTCGGGTCGAAAAAATTAATTATTTATTATTGCACATCATTATACATTATACATCATTATACATTATAATTATACATTATTATACGTTATTGCATGCTCATGTTTTACCAGGGACTACAGTGTTTAGCGATCGTTGGAGAGCGTACATCCGAATTGGTGAACTTGGCTACGAGCATTTTACAGTGAATCACTCAGAGAGTTTCGTAGATCCAGAAACGCAAGCATGTAACCGAAATTGTAGTCTGGAACACGAATTTCTGAATTTTTACATTAGAAGTATTTATTAGAAGTTTGTGGTCAGTCTGTATGCATACAGATATTATTGTTCCAATGTGGTTTGTACACGTAGTTTAATATTTTTTGTTTAAAAACTGGCGAATATATTTAGGAAACCAAGAAAACATTTTTCATCCAGGTTGTTATGCTAACAATCTCGATTATAATAACTCTTATAAGCGCTCTTATAATTACTTACGTGTATGTAAATGTCATTATAATAAGTTCACTACATGGTTATGTTATATACCGGCGTGGTGGAATGTGGAACGGCGTAATGCAAACGTGAACAGCCCATAACTATTCCTTTTAAAACAAATTTATCTGTATCGTAATTGTAACAGCACAGCCGGAAAACACAATATATATGACACATACAGCATGGTGTGTGCAATACATACAGCATGTTGTGGTACACACATTTTGTGCGTTTATTAAAGCGCACTCGCTTATTAGAGTTTTGGATTTTTGTAGCTTGCTTAATGATCATTTCAAAGTTGGTTCCATAATCGGCGGTGGAAAAGTCCAGATTCTTAACGGTGATTCGGGGATTTTCAATTCTTAGTGTGGCACCCTCCTTAAAGTAATCCACGTATTGTGGAATTACATCTTGGAAAAGTACGCCTCGCATTGACGCACTGTCATCAGTTATATCGAAAGATACAAACTCGCCACTTTTCCCATTGCTTGACCAACGTAGTGGCCCTTTAACCTTTGTAATCAGTCCTTGCACAAAAAAGCTGAAATAAATTGTTTTTAATAAATTTGGTTATATTGTTTATTATTGGTTAAAATATTTTGTTAATATTTTTAAAATATTTTGTTAATATTTTGTTAAAAAACTTATATTAATTTACGACGACTTTACTGTAGGTGTACTCCAATATCCTCTCAAAACATTTGAAACAGAAGGTTTTATGGTATTATAAAACAGTTTACTGGTCTTACTTTGAAGTCGCTTCGTCTAACTGTATGATTTCTTTTGCTGGTTAATAATAATAATATTGTTCTTAAAGGACAACCCGTGTACACACTTGGTTCTGGCATTTGACCTGTTTTTAGCCCAATAACGTCTCATTTCCGCACTGGTGCTTCGATGTCTTCTGCAGCGATGTCTAAGATGTTAATTCCTTGAACAAGCACCTGTTTCCTGTAGCATTCTCACGTATGATTTAAAAGAATCATCCGAAGAAACATCTTAACACTTACTCTTTCGACCCATGGATTATATATATGCATATTTCTTATGGCGACAACGCAAGGGACAAGCATATTCTGAACAACTGAACACAGTTTTTTACCCACCTGAAAATCTACAACACAGCATTTCTTGTATGTGTGTATCTAATAAGTATATACGTATAGAAGTACATGAGCTGCCTTACTCGATGACAGATTTACCAAATCTTAAATAGTCAACATCCACATCTTGTCCTGAACCAGCCGTTTGTGCCTTGCAATAACTCTTTCACAGTCATTTGGTTCGTCTTTGAAAATTTTCTGTATATAAATATGCAATAATCAATCTTGTTCTGTTAATTTGCAATTAAGTTAACTGCATTTCTACCTGTAATACAGAATCACCTTCAGATATAGTCGGCTGTGAAAAGCGTCTTGACACAGCTTGTGAACTTTCCGCAGTATCGGTTGGGGGAAGTGGAATATCTTTTGGATCCGGAAACGCCATCTTTCTTCTCTATATAGTAGTAGACAAATCGACAAGTACTAATCTATGCAGTGTTCAGATCGCAGTGCTCATAAAACGTATTAGTTCGATCGAAAGGTTAGCTGTTGCCAACGTTGCTTGTTATACTGCATTTATAATATCCAGCAGTAGGTGGGAGTTTTTTTCAGTCCACTACATACAAGAGAGAGTAGAGTTTTGTACACTATATATAAATCATGTTCTGACTGGACATTGATGGTTATGTAAAGTTTGTTACTACTAGTTTATTTTATAAGTTTATTTTAACATTAGATTCAATTTATTTTATGAAAAGACATTGTACATCAACATTACAATACAATAACGTAACATTACATTACCATTACATTGCATTATTTTAAGCGTACAATATTTTCAATACATTGTACAATAAAATTACAGGAGCAAAAACAAGTACTAGTACAAGTATCTTTTTCTTGATTACACTTTGAAGTTGAAGTTGTTCTTTTTATTGAAGTTGAAGTTGTTCGATATTCTGAATAACGGATATCCGTTCTGATCGCCATTTCCGCTGCAAATCGTATCCGTACAACGGAACTGCATGTATTTTGTATCAAACACGTGAATAAAGTAAATATTATTCCGAACATGTCGTTTTCCACATAACAAGCAGAACGCTTGTGCAGAAGTTGCAATCAGAATTCCGTTGATGCTTTTGTAATATTTGATTTCGCTGATGATCACATGTGCATACGTTCGATGCCATTTTTGTAAAATTGCTACTATGTCCGAAGAACCTGTCTTTGCTTCAAACGCTTCATATTCAGATTTTCTTGTTCCATGCATTTGCCTCGTCATTTTGTAACAGTGATCATCAACAAAAGTTTTGGTAGCCATAGCTGTATCGCAAGACACATGGCAAAGCATGAAAATTTCCTTCTCACATTGCATAAGAATCTCGGTAGATGTGAACGGGTGCGGTAATAATACATTCGTTTTCCCTTTCTTGTTACAGTAGACCATACGGAAATTTTGATTTGCATTGTAGACTGACAGATCAACACATTCGGTAAAGGAAACTACATCAGTTTTCAGTTTTGGAACAACCGTTCTCATATAATCTTCATGATTTCCATTAACTGGCTCGATCACGTTTGGCCAAATTAAATGATAGCTTTCTTTGGTTTCTGTTGAAGCATCGGTTACAATAACGCCTAACGTCTGTTTGTCAAAACTAACTAGTTTGATAATTTCTGATAATAGTAAAGTAAGATACCGTTTCTCTTTGCAAGGACCAGTCTTTTCAATATCCACATACAGTTTGCAAGAACGTCTTCGTTCAAAATCTTCGTAAAATGCTCCATTATAGTTTGCTCGTGTTTGAATACGATCCCACATTAAAATTTTGGTCCTTGCTACAGGCAACAAATTTTCTGGCATATGCTGAGCCTATTTCTTCCGCATAAATAAATTCTTTTTCAGCACCACACACCGAATTCACCGCAGTACGTAGTTTAAAAAACCACTGTTCCCTACTAACTGTCATGAGTACCACCAAATTGTACAAGGTCACTGAGTAAGAACCGTTAATCAGACCAATGCACTGTGTTTTGTAATGTTATTTTTGTTACAATATATCGTCATAACGTTGACGTCATATTTCGAACGTTGGCTTTCGAATCCATGCTGCCTAGGAATAGTACGTGCGGCACAAGGTTTGTTAAGTTTCAGGGAACACTAAGCATTCGACACTCGACGCTAGACATTTCACCAATTCGCAGGTCTTTTAGCGTATGTTTTTTTCGTGTGAAAATGTCTTCGTCAAAAATTAACAAAACTCTTCTTATCTCGGCAGACGAAGCTGAGTTCACTCACGTTTGTTACAGCGCAACATGCTCATGATATTGAGAACTATATAGCTGGTGATTTCTCAGTAGCTGTATTATTTTACGCTCAGATGAAGCGTACCAAGGAAATGTCAGTTCTCTCTGCTCTTATCGGAACGATATCTACTATCAGTGCCGAGAAGGTCTCATTGCAAATTGCACCAGATTACAAGCGACAATGTCCTGCGATAAATTTCCTTGTGGTCTGTAAGCCGGGCAGTGGCAAATCACAGGCGATTCAAGACTTTTGTCTGGATAATTTGGATTTCATATCTTTAAAGAAAAAGAACAAGCGATTTTACGACAACCCTTCGACCTTTGCAGGAATGCTGGTAAACAGAAGAGGTACTTAGCTAATAAGGATTCTGTACGTAAAATAACTACTGCTACATATATTGAATTGGACAGTCATGCACCTTACATCAATGCTTTTGCTGGTAAAATTACATTTATTACATTAATTTATTTCATTTTGATCGTACTGATTTGTTATTATATTTTATTTTTATTTCGTGTATTCGTTTATTTTACAGCTTACCGAACATTTATCTGTGAGACAAAAGGATTCGGATCAGTTATAAATGACGAGATTGCCGGCACATTATTGAATATAATAAATATTTTTTTTTCACGCCAATATTGAATATTTCGACTTCGGAAGAGAATTCTGCCAGCGTTCTGAACAAAATTTGGGGGGGACAAGCCATTACATTGTCTTACAAACTGCAACGTCTTTAAGACTTGCAAGAACTTCCTCAACGTTTCTCGGCAGTATACATCCCACTGACTTTGCGAGCATTCTGAAATCGTGGTCTAGCGCGAATGGGTTAGAAGATCGGTGGCTGATAACAGCCGTTGATGACATCGTTACCGATATTCCGGAAAGTCAGTCTGCGAAGCGTAATATGCAAAAACCAGACGTTGAATTCCAGGACTACTTTCTAAAACTGTATGAATATTAAATATTTCGAAAAGAACGATCAGACTTTGCTGTTAACGTACGAGGAGGATGCGTTCAACCTCATTGCACATTAATCATCGAATCTAAAGCGTGTGCGCGTTTTACATAACGAGAAGATCGAAAGAGGTGAAAGCTTTAGTTCAGAATCAGCGTATTCGTCAAAGATTGAGGACAACATTCAGAAGTTTTCGATGCTCCTGCACATCCTGTGCACATCTTATGACAGCTACATCAAACGAAAACGATCCGTATCCCAACAGCAGTGTTTCTGGACATGGTAATTCTATGCGATTTTTGAATATCAGTGCGGATGCGTTTAAAGAGTTTGCGAATCTCCGACGTATCGGCAGCTTAAAAACCAAGGAGCTGCCTATCGCACTATTACCTGGACAGTTCGTAACATGTCGCCTATACAATGAAACTTATTCATCCAAAAAACATTTTATCAGACTGCAGTGAAAAAAACATATCGTATTGCAGCGCTATGAATTAGTAAGCAGAATAACTTCTCCGCATCTGGCCATCCACTTTACGATGAGCGTTTGGACCTTTCTTATTATTCACAACCAGTTTCACATGCTGACTGTCCATCTCAAAGAGCTTCTCGTGCAAAAAGTATCAAAGAGCTTAATCATAGCCCCACCAACAGCAATTCCAACCGCGGATCCAGGTCCACTATTCAGCACAAAATCAATACCATTCCGACTCATATCGCAAATCCCTAAGCCCAAATCATTCTCGCAAAAGCGGCATTTGCAGAGCTTACTGCAGCACTCATTGCAGGCATGAAAAATCGGAGGCATGACGCAATCTTTCCTCTGCAGGTAAAGGCTGGTAAAAACTGGAATCCGTTGTCAAAAGGCTGGTAAAGCTTGCAAAGCGTTGAAAAAGGTTGGAATGCTGGTACCGTTTATTAGAAAAGTTTACCGATCTCTACCAATTGTAACCAACCTTTTTCACAAGCTTAACCTACCTATACCGGTCTTTACGTACCTCTACCAAGCTTTACCTACCTTTGCCTGTCTTTGTGTACTTTTACCAAGCTTTACCTACCTTTACTGGTCTTTACGAACGTTTACCAAGCTTTACCGGTCTATACGTACCTTTACCAAGCTTTATCCGTTTTTACCGGTCTTCTTCACCTATATTTACCAAGCTTCACCTAGTCTTGCCAGTCTTTACCAACCCTTGCCAAGCTTTACGTACCTTTACCTACAAGTACCGGCTTTTAGCTATCTTTAACCTACCCTTACCAGCAACTACTAACAATGCTAACCGTTAACATCATTCCGGCCAGTTTCCGGCGAATACAAGCTTTATAACAACTGTTATCTGGTAGAGGTCAGCCATAAACCACCATTGACTTTTTATCTGTATTTTGAGAGCGCACGTTTGTGACCTATCCCGGCTATCCGGTGACTTGGCAACAAAAAACTGCAATGAACTGAAGAACGATTATTTAACATGAGTCGCGCTATTACGATTATCATTTTACTGGATGGAAACCTGGGATACAAAAGTATCCAGTGTTTATTGGAAGTCGTATTTAATTAAGGAAGTGCACTCGCCGAAGGCTGCACTAAGCAGACCGAAGCAACGAAGAAGAAAGCTGCTGCTTCGCAGTGATACAAAGTTATCTATATACCGCAGTATTACATTTACACTTTTTGAAACGTTGATTATTAAAACATCCAATCTCATCTTGTTCATTCACCCGCGCCTTAATATTGGGCATCGCGGCCAAAACTGCGGCGGCATTGCCTTTAACATTAGCAACAAAAAAACGTAGTTTTAAAATAATCCAGAGCGTGGTCACTCAATTTCTCAAACAGTTCACGACATATAACTTTAGACAGCTCCTTTATCGATTCACTAACAACACTTAATGTTTGAAACACTCGATTTATTATCTAAATCTGCTTCGCGGTTAAGACACTTTCGCAGAAACGGAAATGAATGAAATGCATACAGACTAAAAATGCAGAGAAACAATAATTATGCCGCCACAAATCCAAGACAAAAATCCAGGACCTTGTCCACAAAACACACGGACAGTTTATTCTTCTTCAAAAGTTAAACCCAACGAACATCTGGAGTGCTTTTCCGAAACGACTGAGCGCGGCGTAGTCAGTGACGTCCTACAACCAACAGGACAGAATCTGGACTGGTTTGACCGTGAGGTGTAGCGTAATGTCTTCCAGGCGTCGTAATCTACGTCAAGATCTACGTAGATTATGACGGAAGCACGGTAGTCTCATTTAACCCTGACTTTACTACGAAATGACAAAGCCAATTACGTTTTCAGTAACGACCGTTATATTAATGACGGTCTAAAATATGCTTTGGGTGGTTCTGGACAAGAAGGACAACAATACGGTGAACCGTTGCTGATCCGGGAATTCGGGACCTTTCTTTCAAGAACCATGTAGGCCATAAGGTCACATAGGTTCGGTGAACGAAAAAAATAATATTACTTCGTGGAGAACCACAATGTCGATATTGCATTCTTCCTCAGCCATCCGCAAACATTCCAAATATTTGCTGAAAAGCATTTGGATTTGTTTCTTGGCGTGTGTGTTCGATAGGTTAGATTCACAAAGCGTCTTTGTGTCATCTTAAAGGTCAGAAGTTTTAGTCTCTCGTAGACGCTTAATAATGACAATTTTGACGGCACTGAAGGAATTCAAGCTTGTTGTTGAAAACACGGAATTTGTCCAAATTCCAAGCGTTCAAGCTTTATATAAGTTGCTGACAATTATAAGAAGGCACAGTTTCACACCAGCTCATGTCACTCAATTGATTGGGAGTCAGTTACCAGTACGTTCTTCTCTGGGCATTTTACCCAGTTAGCTATAAAAAACCGCGATCTTCCTTTGGATGTTCTGCTCCCAGGCATAATTTCAAGGGGCCAGTTCGGGACGTCGTGTAAAGATATTACATTTTTACCAAATCAGTTCCACCAAACAAATGCAAAACCTTCCGATATAACGGTTTATTTCACTGTCAGTTTGAATACAATGGAAATACTGCCGAACCATTCGACGATAAATACCACAACCTACGTGATTACCCGAACTAATGGTACTGAAGGCTTGTCAATTCTTTAAGTTTGGCGCTCATTTTGTGCACATTATCACTGACCGGCAACGCTCTACTACTGTGTTTTATTTCCAACTCCGGAGTACTCTAACACCCTTTAATTTCTATGTGATCAATCTTCTGTTAGCCAACCTGGTCAGCACGTTGTTTCCACAAAACCGTTTGCTTCTGGAAGGCAAGGATCTCCTCTCCGTGAAACACTGGCCGCAGTACTGCTGCGTTCTCCGTTTTCTTTCTACAATAACGGCACCCGTTGCCTTATCTCACATGTTCATTTCTGCAAACCGAGCGTGGGCGATCGCTTTTCCGTTCTCCTACCGAGCATATCATACCAAAAAAGTGGCAACCACTTTCGGTTCTCTCCCTAACATATAACCATCGAACAGGTTAATAATATACTCAGGCATATAGAGCAGTTGTAGGGTAGAAGGTAGTGAAGTATGATCTACTTTATCAAGAGCCTTTGTGCAATCCACGAATATACCATCCACAAATCTCGTCCCGTGGCCATAATCTTTGCAATGGCAATAGACAGGGGCCTTTGCAGTGGCGAACCTACGAGAAACTCATGGCAGTAAGCCATAATATTCCCATTCCAACGAAGGATGCACTGACCAAGCTGCACTCCCAGTGCGAAATAGGCAGTCTGCAGGGGCGGCTGGTTGATAACCAACTGGCCATAGGAGTTCTTGACGGCCAGAGCAATGGTAGCGTCCGCGATTACGCAGGCCCACCCCCCTTGGCGTACCACCGCTAAACACGCATTATCGTACGCTACGAGCGACGTCGGCAGGTTGGCTTGCACGTTGGTCCAAATTTGTTGTGCGCGCGGTTCTTTGGAATCCTATACAGGCACTATTAACCGACGCGATCCATTTTTTTGTCGGATAGCTTGGCCATGATTTATTTTTCAGATTTAACTGTTCATATCTATACCAAGTCGATATCTGTCGCTACAGTTACTTAACACACTATAATATGTAAGGTTCCTAGGACATAATGTTATATAGCTGCGCAGCAAAAGGAGACGCAGCGCCGCTTACCCTAAGGTATGTGAAAGTGGCCGAACTGCCTTGCACGGCATACTTAATGTCAGTTAGCGAGGCAGAAGGCTGGCTGACAATTACCACATGATAAGACATGAACGGGACAGTGAAATCGATGACCATCAACCTCTCCGGCGCAATGGTAAGGTGAGTGATGACTATGTCGGTTGTTTGTAGTAAACGTTAACGAATAGCGATGACCAGTCCGACGCCGTTCGCTAGTCATTAGCTGAACAACTGCACTGTATTCTTTATGCACACAAGTTTAATACAAAATGCCTTGTTTAATTGATATACGATGTATATCAAATAAAGAAGGCACATTGTTCGACTAATGACTAGCGAGCGATTTGCGGTGGCCAGCTGAAAAAAAGGTCTTCCTACATTGCCAACCAGCTGTCCGACCAATCCAGTCCATACTCCGTAGGCGTCGGGATTTCCGAACGCGCCGTCCGTCTGGACGGACAGCGTGAATTCAAATGGCGTTGTTGCTTTCAGGGCGTTTATCAGATCCCAGATGAAGCCGGTGTAGCTTCCATCCGGATTCACTCGCAGGAAATTGCCGCCGTTTGTCTGCAATGCAGGATTTTTACGGGAAGTATGACTGCGGCTGGCTCAAGCGCAGAATAGTCATCAACTTACGACGAGACCGAGAACGCGGTAATTTGCGCAACCAAGACTGGTTGATGTCACTGAACAGGAACCGCCATTTTGGCAGTAAATACTGCACAAAAGTACAAGGAATACCGCACAGGACAACATTATTTTATCCGCGTGCATTTTGTTGGAGATGTTGAAGACGTAACCGAGTACAAATGAAGGACCTTCGGAATAGCGAAGATCGGTTCATACACGGTAACTTGTCGGCGACGTTCGAGATACATGCGGCGCTACAGTAGAGTGAGAATCTCCGAGATCTTATATACATAAAGAGACTAGTTTAGTTTAGTTTAGTTTATTCAAGAGCAGACAAACCCGTGGCACTCGTAGTCTGGTCGTTAACATGGATATAAAAACAAGAGAAATGTAGAATTTAGTCAGAAAGAAGATTTTTAAACTTGACACGAGACAGAAAAGTTTTAACCGTGCCACATTCCAAAACATTTTCACTACGTTTCATGATGTTAGGAGGAACGAGTTAGACGTACATGCAGAGTAATGGACGAACTAAGTGTAACATCGTTCATGTGACAAGATTGATGCGACATATTTATTGTACGTCTACCTCGTTTATCGTCTGTTACCTGTCGCTTTATGCATATAAGCTCTGTCTATCACATGTATAGGGGATTCATTACCAACGCTGTAAGCTTGGTACAGTTCTCATGATTAAAGACTACAGGTGTCGTAAAACCGCGTTACAATCTAGAGACTGACTGGACGTTGAATACGGTATACACCCACCTAGTTTGTTCGGCCGATTTGGGGTAGGGCGGCGGAATGGGTGGCCGTGCAGCGCATAGCAGATCCGGTTAGGATTTTGTTTTTTAGTGCGGTGCTACATGATATCTCGTCTATGTAACTATAATGTAAGGTAAAATTAATAGCACTGATTTCTCGAGATTGTGGACGAGTTCACCCGCCCGGACCCGCGACCTGCCTACGCGAGAAGCCAATGGACCAAAGATAACCTGTCGTCTTTGGATGTGGCCAAGCTGTCCCGTCTGACCCAGTACGCGCCCAGCGTGGACATGTTTTTCTCAACTTGATTTTGAGGAGCCGCTCTTCCTACAAGATGTAAGGCCATCTGTCGTTGTTGGAGCAGTCGGCGATGCGCTTTCCAACCCATGCCGGTTCTTATTCTTCGGTATTGTTTTGTCGCTCTGCGGCGACAGTATTTGTTCTGCCGACAGTTTTCATATTTCTAACGGTGTAGGTGGAAGAAAGTAGTCGAAATTCCTCACCGCTGCGATGCTCTGTGTAATATTGATAGCGTTATCTGGTGCGGAACTTTTGCTACACTAAGACGTTACAGTTTTTAACGTACTTCTTTAATTGTTAATTATTCTTCTGGAGTCTAGCTGGATTTCTGGTGCAGTTGGCGCGCCATGTTCCTTGAATGGGCTTTTGATTACTGGCTCTCCTGAGAGAGTTCCTTTCTAAAGCGTTGGGATGAATGCAAATCATCTTTTGCAGAAAGTTCCCTGTTGAACAGAAGTTTTAACAGAAAAAGTGTTCAACCACAACTTCGTATCAACGAATCGTGAACCTAACAAACTCCCTCTATCTTTCTCTGTCTTTCTAATCAAACAAGAAAACTTAGCAAAGTAACACACTACAGAGTACTGTAGACGTACACCAGGAGTAACAAGGCGAAGGTTAGTTACAAAAAGTCTATGGTAGAGCGGTAAGCAGCGCTGTCTGATGGGCGGGAAAGAACACGAATATTGTTGACCTAAGGTCATCAATTCCCTTTGTTCAGCTACTGCATTGACCCAGGTATGCTGTCGGCGCGTATATGAATCAAGACCGCGGGGAGCCGTTTAATTACACATGCCCGAAGGTCAAGCCACGAAATTCATGAAACATTAGTAATTCTTGTCCGCTAAATGTCAGTACGACGCTTAAGTCGGGCTTCGGGTTTACGTCAGTCATAAAGTGTCTGGATCAAAAATTGCGTCTGCAAGTGCTTCCATTTTTGTGGCTCTTCAATGTACTTAATGAGTTTACTCATAAGACGGAAACCGACGCAGATAAGCATTACATAACTGGATAAAGATGTCATATTACCGAGCCATTATAGGTACCTTAGTGTTCAAAGATCTACCCTTACTCTGCAAGAGCTTGTGATTCCCAATTGACCGATCATTAGACTTATTTGACTGGCTGACGTCAGCTAGGTGACCTTTCCTTTAATTGCACCCTCAGAGTCATTAGAACCGGAGCTAAAGAATCCGTCCTATCAGGTTACCAGATTACTCTTTTAGCGAGGCACTCGGAGCCAAGGTCACGTAGGCTTACATAAAACTTAAACCTGCCACCGCTCGAAGCTGATATTTAGAATATTATCCTAATTACAACCCCGTGATTACTCAATGGAATATCTATACAGATTGATCAACACACTCCTTGCTGAAGACATTCAGGCCTTCTTAAAACAGACTGCTCTGCATTATCATGATTCCTACGAATGACACCTGCAGTTTGGTTGTCAGTATCATTTCCAAATGGACGTTTGTCCCAGTTTTCGCGCTGACCATTTTCGTAGCCGTTCTAATCACTAATGTACCTGTTTTAGTCCAGCTTCTTCGCAAATCGCACCTTCGAACATCCTTCAACATGTATCTCATCAACTTGCTGTTCGCCAACATATTACAGGTCTTATTACAGAATCCGTTAACCGTTCTGGATTCTTTGTTTTCTCGCTGGTGGATGGGATACACAGCGTGTAATTTGTATATTTACGCCAATTACATACTGTCCGGGAATGTTATGCTTTCTCATGTTCTGATTGCCATGAATCGGATTTGGGCGGTGACCTTTCCGGTGCACTATCGACAAAGACATACGAAAGTTGTGGCTGGCTTGGTCTGTGCATCATCTTGGATCTGGATCCATGTGCTGATTTTACCCGGAATCATCAATGACGCTCTATACTATCGCCGACCGATAGAATGCTACGGCTGCCAGGTACCAGACTACCAATACTAGTACGATAATATTGCTATAACAATCATAATATTAGGTATTTGAGGCAATGGTTATTGCTTTAAATACATAATAAATAGTAAGAGTTTCCCTAACTTGTTCAAAATCCGGAAAAGCGTAAGATCAAACCACCTAGCCACACGCTACTGCAGTCTCGGCGAGAGAATTACAGTTACCAGAGTGTGATTTCGGTTGGCACTTTAACGATACAAATGCGTTCCTGAGAATTAGGCCAGACTTAAGTCAGCTTTTAACAAAATGGCGTTAAGGAGTATATTGGACAGGAAGTGTATGACGAAATATGGTGCACCCCAAAAGTGGCCGACCGTGGACATGGTTGTGATCTATGGTAAAGGAAAACAGAAGCTGCGAAAAGGCTGCGAAAGCTGCGGGAAAGAGGAGACATATCAGGGTCTACTCACACAAAAAGCACGTACCTATGCAACATTGTGCCCCACTTGTGCGTTCCCACCGTGGTCTACTATGGTACTGTCGTTCGGTGACCACAGCCATTACTGATGGCTGTCTGTGGGCTGTGGTTACGGTTAACAGTGAAACACATACATACAGTACAATGTCAGACCTACCAAGCTGTAACTATGCGCTACCGTACATTACGCGCTGACTGGTGTTATTCTATGATTCTTATCAGTATCGGTTTTCAGGTTAACAACTCGGAGCAGCCAAAATGGGCCATGGCGATTCACTGGCTCGTCTATGCCGCACCAACCCTATTCATCCTAGCATCCTTTCCCTATGTGTTCATCAAACAAATGCGCCAGAAAAGGCTGGTACGATCTCACCCCACCAAACCCGACAACGTACCAGGTGATCAGAGGACACATAAATATGGAGAAACTGGGGAAGTTAATGACGACACCGGAACTGACGCTTCAAATAATAAGGAATCGGACTGGAAAAGGTCAACCGGGATGGTGATTTTTGCCTTGTTAGCGGCATCGATTTTTGTGACGTGGACGCCTGGAAGAGTGTACTTTTCGCTCAAGCTGTTTACCACGGTGGATAGTAACGTGGCATTTGAGATCTGCTACGTGCTGTTTGCCTGCCAGGCGGCACTGGACCCTCTGCTGTTTGTTGTTGCTCTTAAAGACGTACGATTTTCGTTTGCGGGTTAGAATTCTTGTGGAAAACATGTACTGTAAATATGTACTGCAACTGCCTGTATAGCATTGCAGCGTGACTTTTTCGTAGCTTCGGCATATTTTTCTAAATATATGGATAATGAAATATGGCGAGAAGAAGCATCTAGACTTCGCGTTGACCCACGCAACACAACACATTACCGCGGCAAGGAATGGACTGCAGAGAACGTGTCTGAACTGGATGTGTCGAAACTGACCCGCATAACGCTGCGAGCTTTATATGCAGTGAAAAGTCGCGCTCAGCGCATGACGAAGGCTTACTTTAAGTCTTCTCCTGCAGGTTCTCGAGATTGCCGTGATTTTTGACAACACTTTTAGCTTCTACATTATTTTCGTCACAAGGACAGTACAACCGTGACTTTTTAACAGTTCTAACGTGGCTTGTTTGTTCGTGACTTGCGCCATCAGGGTACGTAAAATGTTGGCTGAATGATGATGACATGTTAAATACGTAAATATTCGAGACTTTTAACGGGCATAAACTTACTACAAAGCTCTGCAATCCGGGAATCATGATATTGTACGTCTATGTGACATACTGCCGTGCTAGTCTGACATCATGTTGCACGATTAACAGGCTGTACTTCAAACGTGTTTTTATTCGTTGTTGGTAACTGTTTGTACGACTGTGCTGACTGTGAGTGTACGTGGATGTGGAATCCACGTTGCATCGAGAATGCCATGTTCGTTAAGATTGATTGTGGTGTGTGTGTGATGAGTAAAGGCTTTGTAATTAAAAGCTGGATTCTGGTTTAGTGTGTGTCAACACTTATGTGCTGACGAAAGTTGTGTGTGTTTGGTGACCTCTGTAAGAAGCAGGATTTTCCTTACGGAAGTTAAGTAGTAGCTGTGAGCTAGCCAGTAGTAGTGAGCTGTTCTTCCACATTAGGACAAGAGTCCAGTGATCCTCTGAACCGACTGTGTCTGGTTGGTATTACGACCAGAACGTTTAACTTGCCCAAATGATATGCACGTTGAGTACTCAGTTGGTTTGTTGGTAAAAATCAATATATCACAAAGGCGCTTTTACAATCAAGTCTCCAAGAGCTGTTGCAGTATATGAATTTTACCCAGCCTTATCGCATTTTTCCCAGGGAGAGCTCTCTCACCGGATGTACCAGTAACCGCTTTTTCATAAATTCCGGTGACGATCATTTCAACCTTTCCCATATTTGCTAACGCAATTGTTGCGGGTTTATGAAATGGAAACCGTTATTGGGCCGTCGATTGTCGGTGGAGTAAGTGGCCTCTTGTGTCCCACTGAGACATAATGGGCGCACAACCGCAGCAAAATGAATGGAGATACAAAAGCCACTTCATTGACAATTGATTAAAACGCAATAACCGGGCTGCTGTCGGCACATGATTTATGCATGGGGATTAGCTGCAATATCCCGGATGATCCGTTTTACAGCGAGATCATTTGGTTTTTGCTTCCATATCGACCTGTGCATCAGTGGCAACTTTTAAATAAGTCTATAGTGAAACATGTGTTAGGAATTTACAGTGTATCATGAATTCAATGCGCATATTATCCTTCTGAAGAAATCTGGGTTCTATAAGCACAGTTATACTTTGAATAACGTAACTATCATTTTCGAAGCGAGATCGACCGGTACGCTGAGAGTTGCGAAGTTTTCGATTGAACAAACCAGAATGGAATCAAATTCATCGGAAGCGTTGTGGAACGAGACTGCCGAACTAGTATGGACCTCCTCCGCTGAAGCTCGTCTTACTTTAGGCATACTGCAGCTGATCCTTAACACGGCCATGTTGGTGGTGTTTGCCTTCCGGAAAGATCTTCGCACCTCTTTCACCATGTATATCATTTTTCTCCTCATTGCCAACATAATCTACGCTACATGCCAGTACCCGTTAGAGGTGCGTATCTGTGATTAGACACTATGTATTTAATAGTACCGCATATCCGGTTAACGGTTGCTTTAGTACAGTTGTTACGGTTTCGGTGCTTCAACGGCGCAGTTTATCAAATGAGCTGCGAGGTATGTATGTATGAAAAATCAGTGATGTGTCCCAGTGGGATGGATCACTGATGCGGCTCAAAATGAAGTCTTCGTAGACTTCATTCGCCACTGCGAGAACTCGAGTACTATCTCATTCTCCATGTTACCTATCACTTTTCGCCCGTCATCTTAGCAGAATCTGATTTACAGCTGACAGATACAACCACATCAGGCACCATGAATCTCTCATTTTATTGAGAGACTCAAGGTGGTTACCGCGTCGGATATACGTTGTTGCCTAGATTCTCGCCATTATAAAACAGTTATGATTATAGATCATCCGCCAACTGTACCCCCACTGGATCCTCTCCCGTCCCGCTTGCGTCTTCTACCTGTACCAGTGCTGGATCTTCTGCCCCATCACCATGCACATGCACGTCCTCATTACGCTCAACCGGATCTGGGCCATCGCCTTCCCCGTCTCCTACCGTAACATGCACTCCAAACGAATGGCCGTGCTGTTGTGCGGCGTCATGATCCTGTACATCCATGCTATTGTCTTCCCGCTGTTTGTCATCGACGTGGTGCGGTACAAGGATGACGTCGGTCGGACGGGTTGCTCTTTGGATACCGATGCGCAGAGGGTATACGCGGTGACGGCAGCCATTCTCACACAGGATCTGCCGGTGGTGTTTGTCGTGGGAGCGTACCCGTTTCTGTTGTGTAAACAGTTACAACGGAGAAAAGTGGGGGCCATGAAGATTGTGGATGTGATCAGTCGGCAAGGAAGAAACGGAACGGAGATGCAGAGTCGGCATACAAATCAGCTAGTCATTGTGACCGTAAGACTAATACTGAGTCGCCTATGTGAGGTAGAAGTACTTGTACTTCGACGCGAACACACATTTCTGTCACTCACACTTTACGCACGAGCATTTCTACCACCTCCTGAGTAAGCTTACTGGTTAACCAATACTTATGAAAAATGACGCGTTCAACCTCGCAAAACTGGAAAAAACGTTTGTTTAACGGTAAGCGTCGCTACATTTGATTGAAATGCTAAACGAATAAAATCTGCGTGGCAGATATGCATGATGGTTTCGTTCGAAGGTGTTACCGCTTTGCTGATCTTGATAGGCAGCACTTCCACACGGGGCGGCAGAAATGGTTGTGCGTAAAGTGTGAGTGACAGAAATGTTTTTCGCGTCGAAGTCATGACAGAATAAAGTCTATCTTCTGCGCTTGGCGAATCATCTCCGCCACTGCTCCGTCAGATGCAGTCTAGCAGTTGTTTGTCATTTTCAGTCTCAACCTTCCCACCGACGTAGCACCTCCCGCCCCTTCCTAGTCCTGACCCTGTTGACCGTCAGCGTGTTCATCTGCTGGACACCCGACCAAACCCTATGGACCGTGTCGACTTTCACACCCGTAATTGACCAGCCAGCGACACGCGCACTGTTTGGTCTGCAGGCGGTGCTCGATCCCGTTCTCTTCGCCCTCAGCCTAAAGAGCTTTCGGACGGTCATTAAACAACGTTTCTCCGCACTAGGATCTCACAAACCACGGATTACCGTCATCGGTGCTAGCGGCAGTGTCGACGTGGACGATTCCCACTCATAAACGATGCGCTAACTAGATGCGAAGTTCTACGAACTGTGTCAGTCATTTCTACTTGCGTAACGTTTCGAGATGCTTGGGTACTGTCCACCATCGTTTTAGCTATGTAACAGTCACTGTTTCCCATAGTCTGACAACTGTACCGCTTTAACAACGTTGTCGCGTAATACAGTTCGAGAAAACGAACAGGACCAAATCGAAACTTTTCCCAGTACTGCAACTTAGGATTCGGTTACTAGGTCTTCACGACTAAGTCTTTATTTCTTGCTTCTGCCGTTCTCCTGTAACAATATCACTAGTTAAAGAAATATGCGACAAATTATATTATATTTTATAGGCAAAAGCCCGATGTGTAAACAAGCTCAACAAAAGTCATCAAAAAAGAAAATCAGATAAACATATCTGATAAAACCCTTGTCCTAGTTGGCACGTGAGAGCAGCTGCTAATATACACAGCGGTAAACAGTAAACACCTTTGAGTATGCATGCTTGAGCTTATTCCATTTTCGATTTCAACACAACAAAAAAAGCCAATTGCTCGCTAAATCACAAAATAACTCCAAACTCAAGAACAGAATACTGAAGAACCTTTGGATATCCGTTAGAAACAAAAAGCAACAATGATTAAAACAAAAGAAACAGATCGTACAATCTACTAGGCACCGATAGGCAAAAGCAAAAGAAACTATTACTACCCACAGAAAAAGCAACAACAGACGCCTGAATCGCCTCTACCTCGTGTCTTCCATTCGTACCCGCTTCTTCCGACTCCCCGACACAACAGACGCAGCACCCGACGGATTCCGACTTCCGGACGTCACAATCGATGGATTGCGGTTTGTAGAAACTGCAACTGACGCATTCCGACTTCCCGACGCAATAGGGATCTCCACCGACAAATTCCGACTGCCGTACGAACTAACCGACACATTCCGTCGTTCGGAAGCAGCCGACGTCAATCCGGACGTCGCCCGGCTCGTCACGGTGGTAGATGTCACCACGGACGCGGTTTCTGTGTCGCTCTCGTCACTATCTCCTTCGTCCGCTGCCGGACGAAGATTCTCAGTGGCGGTCGTCGGATCGGATGATTGGGACGCGGTGGTGACGGGCTGGAAGACGGAGAACGGCATCGGCAGTTTGAAGAGTTTCCGGACGTATGAATCGGTCAGGCGGTTGAGGTGGGGATGGGCGCGGGTGTAGGCGGACATCTCCTCGTCGGTCAGGACGTAGACATCGGCCAGGTCTTCCGGACAGATAAGGCACAGTTTCTACAAAATAATTCGCTGCTTATAGTAAAGCCCGGCAAAGAATGTCACTGCTTACCTTTTCGTAAGCCAGATGCAGTAAACAACTGAAGACAACGCTCGGGTTGATGTGGCGGTGCTGTTTACGGTCCAGCATGAGATACACCCATTCCATCAGGTGGCGGGCACGTAGATACGGCATCACGGCTCCGTGGCGTCCGCGACCACGTTCCCACGCCCGTTTCCGGTACTTGGTCAGCAGGATGTAGGTCTTCTGTACCGCCAGCTTCATCTGACCGATATTCACGCCGGAGCCGGTACAATCTCGTAGAGCAATGTTCTACAAGCGACAAACGTCAGATAACAGAAACTGAATAACAAATCTATTCACATCATAGTGGTTAACCTAAGAACCTGTATATACGGTACGAAACATCTCAACATACCTCAGCAAACTCAAAATTGGTCTCGGGCGCATAATCCTCTTCTGTAAGCATCTGCAGCGCATCCTCGCGTACCAGCTCCATCCCGGCTTGCCGCACATCCTGGGCACTCAATATCCCCAGATCCTGATCCCGCGCATTCCCCGGAACGGCAATGGCATCCCGCCACTCCTCCCCGGTCACGGCCTGCTCGGGGGAACCCACCCCCGGCGCGCCTGTCGGCACCTGGCCTTCGTTGTTCTCCACATCGGTCTCCATAGCGGGATCTTCGTTAATCTTCTCTGGGTTGATGGGTGGGTCGGCGGGGAAGTCGTCGAGTGCAGGGGGGATGTCGGACTGCTCCTCCATGTGCGAAGTGCTCCGGTCGTCGGGCGCCGGGGAGGCGGCGGTGCTGGCGTCAGGGTGGAGGGGGCTGCTGATGGTATCGGCAAAATCCTAAGAAAATTACATCGTTACAAATGTATCGCGTGTCCACACTACTGCTACGGAATTTTTTTCTACCAGATCATTTAGCAGAGGAAAATGTATTGCAGATTACCACAAATTGAATCGAGCTACTGCTAAAAATATTTAACAAATATTATTAAAAAACTTATCTCTATAAATGTTCGCCTTTCTAATTATCAACAATTAAAAACAAATCATTCTGAAAATCTCCATTATAAAAACTGAAAGCACCGAAATTTTATTAATATTTAAAACAAATTCAGCGGAATGAATGAACCCATGGAACGACAATAAAGGACACGAACTAATGCCGCCGATAATAAAACGTGCGATCAAAAAAAGTTAAACAAATCCTGCAAAAACTGTCAGCATTTGACGATGTGGTCCTGTTACAATTACGAACTGAACTTTTATGGTCAAAAGATTGAAAAATAATGTCTCACACTACAAGCACAAAGAAAAGCAAAGAATTTTGGATGCAGAAAAGCATAAACGAAAAAGCAGTTGGGAGAACCAATGGCTTGCCTCCAGTTCGGAAATGTCCTCGGACGACAGCGAGTAGTTATCGTCATTGTCGCCCCACCCCCGCTGCAGACGCTCCAAATCCGGATCAAAATCCTCATCGTACACCCGTCGGCAGGCCAACACCAACTCGTCCTTATTGATGTCGGTGTTGTCGCCTTTCTCAGTCGTACTATCCAGCCAGGTCAACACATTCTGCAAGCAAACACAGGAGAAGCTGTTGTAAAGGTGCCAAACCAAGTGGACGAACACAAAATGACACGCTCAGCATTCGTTGCACAAGAACACAACAAATAAATAAATAAAAAATATTACTGATAAATCATTATTTAAGTTAATTAACGACAGTTACCAATAAATTAGTATCGTGCAAGAAATGATAACCACTCAACAAATTATTATTATTTAGCAAATTATTATTATTTAATAATTCATTATTGTTTAAGAATTATCATTGTTTAACAAACGATTATCACTTAATAAACGATTATCATTCAATAATTTATTATTGTTTAGGAAACTATCATTATTCAATGAATTATTATTATTCAATGATTTATTAGTTAATAATAATTTGTTATTGTTTAAAAATTATCATTATTTAATAAACTATTAATCTTTAATAAATTCTTACTATCTGATAAACTATTGTTATTAATAAATCAGTAAATTTAATTAATTAATTAACAAACTAATAACGTAACAAATCAATAACAAATTGAACGCTGTAATGTACACTACAACAATAACCTATAACAACGTAAACTCACTAAAAATATATTTACAATTATGTTTAATCAGTTAAATTCCTACTTCCAACACACACCATAAACAGAGCAGTAACCGCCAGTTAAATCTTGTGCTAAAAGCAAATGCTTTCAACCAGTTACCAGCTCAGAACTTACCTCGAGATTCTTCTGCAGTGCTTTGGTCTGTACCGCCAAAAAGTTGACAATACTCTCCGGATCGAAACTTGTCAACCCCACCGGCAGTTCAATAAAGTTGCGCGACGGATTAACGATGGGTGGGGCGTCCTTACGGGGACTCTTAATGAGCTGACGGACCAGTTTATCTTTGGAATCGTTGCGCGTGGTGTTCCGCTTGGAGCGGGCCATCAGGCTCACTACTCGCTGGAGATCCTCGGCCGTGAAAGTCAGTGACTCGGGGAAATCGGCGTTCTTCTCCGCTTTACTCAGACCCTTCATGGAGGTCAGGGTGGTGTCGAGTTGATTCAGGACGGCAAATTTATCTGCAAAACAACCAACTACAATAAACCAGCGTACAAACATAATGACATAATAAAGCTGAGTATTTTCCCGATAGCAGCCACTAGATAAAAAAAACGGTTAGCGCCGATACAGCCACATTACAGATAACAAAATTAACCGTTTACAAATCGGGGAAACTCGTCAGAATAAAAGTATGTTCATAATAAAAATGTAAAAAATAAACAAACTGTTAAAAAATACAGCCTTTATTGCGTTTCGGTCCCGGTCGCCATAAAATAACAACACACAGGCCTGTAAACCTCATAGCATCATGCTGATCTGCTTATCTGTACTGCGTTAAAACTGAGCCGATGAACTTATATTTCCTATGTCATTTTCCTATTGTGTTGTTACATATATACTTTTGTTACATAATTACTAATTTGTTATATAATTTTCTTATATTAAATCTTGATCAACGAAGGACACGCCATATCGTGTTAATCAAACGATTATCCTACCGACAACGGTGGGCACTTCCTGGACGACCGATCCGTAGCGGCCCTTCTTGGACTTGTGTGACGACGTGCTCCCCGCTTCGGAGGGCGCACGCACGGAGCGATTCTCCGATAAGGCACGTGGCGGAGGATTCTGCCCGCTGAAAGAGCAAACTCATATACAATCTAACTAACAATAAAAAAGAAAAAATAACCAATAAAAAAACTTGTTTAAATCAAGTTTCTAAACACACTCTCTGCGATCACCACAATCAGGAAGTAGAAAAATTTCTAAAATTTAATATGACTATGCTTTTAAGCCAGGACCATAACGATCACACGCATAACATAACAGAATACATATTCTTACGCAAAGCGGAATGGATCGCTGGAATGCTCCGAACCACCGTACTCCGGTGCGTTCTCATTGTTGGGCATGTCCATGTCCTCAATGGGGGGAATGTTCTCGGCTGGCGGGTCCGATGCCCGCCGAACGGCGGCCCGCTCCTCCTCATCGTCCACGATGGTGTCACCGTGGAAATCATCCCGAGATTCCGGATCTACAACACGAGCACCATACATACTTGCTTTCTACCACGTTCTGCCAAAAAAAGTATGGCGAAAACAGCTTCGATACAGATAAATGTTTTTTACTATTTTTATTATAATTTTAATAGTGGTTTTTGTTATAATAATTATAAAATAGGGTAGTTATTTTTTATAAAATGTTTAAAGAAATCTAAAAATTTCAGGGTGGGTATTTTCTCTGAATTACTGACAAGATCTCCTATCAAAAACGTGAATGCCAAAGAGACTGCTGGTAATAAACTGATTCAGTAACAACACATCAAATAGCAAATAATTAAGAACAGAAAAAATAAATTAAAAACACTAAAAATTGTCCACAAAAAAATGCTTAATAATTATAAACAAAATACATTCAAAACAATAAAAATTGTTAATCCGAATTTTACCTTCACCAAAAAATGCCTCATATAAAAAAATAAATACAAAACAATAAAAATTGTTATTCCGAATTGTACATTCACCAAAAAAATGCTTACTATAAAAACTGTTTGAAAAATTTGTTATTTAAAAAAATGTTATTCCGAATTGTACATTCACCAAAAAAATGCTTAATATAAAAATTGTTTATAACAATTGTTTGAAAAATTTGTTATTTAAATACATGTTATTTTGAATTGTACATTCACGAAGAAAAATGCTTAATATAAAAATAAATAAATTACGAAACGAATTATATATTCTCATTGCACGAACTGCATAAGGCCGTAAAGCTCCTATCACACATCGCACTATCCGTATCCAGTTGGTGTAGAAAGAAGCGATCCTTACCCAAGGGAACCTGGAAAGACGCGTTGAATTTGGATGGGACAATTTCCCGTGACTCGGCCTCATCCTCCTCCTCCATCTGCGGGTCATCTTCCACCAACTGATGCACACTGCCGTCCACAGCGGCAATACAGCAGTCATGGAACTGCTTTGCCAAACTCTCGCTGCTGACCGTGTTATCTTGAATTTCCCGGTAATTGCGCTTCTGAAGAACGAAGAAAAACGTTTCTAACCAACAACAATAATGTAAACAGATGACAAGCGCTTTGACTGTGATTGACATTTAGCAAAGAGAAAAACTATCAGAACCACTCAGCAGCGGAATGCGCCTCAAGCTTATGTCCCACATTTAGCGATTTAGCGTATCACATTAACCTACCTTATTTGACCGAGCTGATTCGGTATGAAGTGTTTATGATTTTCCGATTTTATTTATTTTTATTATATTTATTTTTTGTATTATTTTACACATTCTTCTTTTTATTTTCGTTTCTATTGTATAATACTTTGCGATTAAATTTTCATCATTGTAGTATGCACTATTCACTTCGAGTAATAAAGGTAGTTAAATAATTTATTTAACGAAACACCACACAAAATTTAGTTATTCAAGTAGAAGAGAAAAAGATAAAAACAGAAGCGAACAAGTGAAACAACAAGCTGGCATGCAATCACATGCTGCTCGGGATTCGGTAGATAATCAAAATTTTCTTTGTAAAAAGCGAACGTAACCCACCACTTTTTCCGAGGCCGACTGTTCCGCTTTGGCAATCTGTTTTTCCTGTCCTTTGGTAAACGTCACACATGAATCCACCGTAAGGCGTTGATTCAATTTGAGCTGCTGACCTGGTAAATCACAGAAAAAAAACATTATCGAATGACTGAAATCACCTTTCCCTTACTGATGGAACGCAATGAAACGCAAAGAATAAATGCAATAAAAATAACAATTTTAATTAATAATTTTAATAGAAAATGAAAAAGGTTTTAATAAATTTATTTGTATAATAATTTGTCAATTTGTAAATTTATACTGTATTATTTAATAAAATAATAAATTTATTAAACGAGCTTGAATGACTAGGGTTGAAATTCACAAGGATTTTGGCCAATTTGAAAGGATTTGAAATGAAACTGATTTGAAATGATTTGATTTGATTTTGAAACAGCAAATTAAATTAAATAAAATAATAAAATATTGAAAATTCCCTTTAGTCAGAAAATACACAATAAAATTGTATAAGCATAATCTAAAAAGTGTTTAAGCATATTTCCACGCAGATGTAGAGTAGGCATATTTTACAGGCATCCCTTGCTTCAGCTTTTAAAAAAACGGCAAACTATCAGCCGTGGTTTTGCAAAAAAATCGCGATTTTTTACATTTCAAGCTCATTTCAAGACTGTTTCATGTTTCAAACTTTCAAACAGTTTCTCATTTCAAATCAAATTCTTGTCAAATTCAAACAGGCCGTCGTTTGATGTGATTTGAAATTGATTTGATGCTTGAAACTTGAAATATTTGAAATCTTGATTTCAACCCTACTTGAATCAGAATATAAAAAAAAAATGTTTTACTAAGTTTATTCGAAAAAGAATTATTCAATTTAAATAATTTAACTTATGATTTAAACAAAAATAATTTTGATACATTTATTTATTTAATGATCATTAAGTACTCAATTATTTATTAATTTTATTTATTGAATTTCTCGGAACGAAAAAATCTACTAACCC
The DNA here is from genome assembly GCA_034698045.1 of Paramacrobiotus richtersi. Lineage (NCBI taxonomy): Eukaryota > Metazoa > Tardigrada > Eutardigrada > Parachela > Macrobiotidae > Paramacrobiotus > Paramacrobiotus richtersi. Next base: position 28,865 of record JAQGAU010000050.1, read on the forward strand.
TCGATAACAGGAATTTATGCAGTTTGCAAACGGTGGGATTGTCGTAACAATAACTAACGCATAAATTTGTCAATTTCTACACCACAATCCCACGAAAACAAGGTCGTCAAACATACTTAAAAGCAGCAGCCCCTTCTCCGCCGCCTGCACCGCCTCTTTCTTCGGCTTGGGGGCGCTCCGCTGGGATGCGGGGCGGGTGTCCTCGTCACTTCCGGTGGAAACGGGTAGCATGTGTTTATAGCGCTGCACACACGTCAGACTGGGGTCCATGACGAAGGTCAGTCGGTCGGTGTTCTCGATCCGCTCACCCTGGTGGATCCAGCTGTCCTTCATCACGCCCGGCTGGACGTTGCCGATTAGACTCCAATAACGCGAGACAAACTACAAATATTCCACGAAATTAGCATAGAATTGTCAACCCACCGCACTACTGAAAAAAACCCAAGCTGCAGATAGATGGAATTATTCAGTCAAGGAATAGATATAAATTTAACGCGAGGAATACGATAGGAATCAATCAGAACACACTGCGATAGAAACTGCAAAATCCATTTATTTAAAGGAATTTATTTAATTTCCACCAGAAACATATACTTTTCAAAAATTTTGTCATACGAATATAACGCATTGCAGAAAACGGAAAAAAATGGTTATGTGATGTTTGAACAGGAAAATACTGAGACAAATAATTCAACAAAGTATGTTTATAAGAAAAAAAGTCTGAAATCATCTTAAAAAATCCAATAAAATTATAAAAAAAATAAATAAAAATGCCAAATGTCATAACGGTTCAGTTTATATTCATAATACTCACGTTAGCATTAATCTCCGTCTCGGCACACGCCAACCCCTCCGCATCCTCAATAATCCGGCTCTTCCGGTTCTTTTTCACCCTCTTCGTCACCACCTCCTCGACGGCCTGCACCTCCTCCTCCTGAACCTCCTTCTCGCCCTCACTCTCCCGCACCTCCTCGGCCTCATCCGCCGTCCCCTCGGCGTCCGTTTCCTCCTTCTCCTTGGTTTTGAGACGTTTCCCCTTAGCCACCCGCTCCAGATCATCCGTCAAATCCGTCGCATAAAGACGTGTGTTTTCAACGCGCATACCGTAGATCTTCCCGCAGGTCTCCAAACGGGACGCGTACATCTTGATTTCGTCGGTGGTGCCGGTGTCGGGGGTCAGGGGGATGTCGGAGCGCTTTAACAGCTCGTAGGTGCAGTCGATCATCTTGATGTCGAAGGCGTTGCGTGGAGTGATTTTCTGCAATAAAAGAAAAAATCGTCAAGAAATTTGCATTAAACACGGCGCTCTACACGAGTTCCATGTGTACGTCTTGTGTATATTAGTTGATGGTTACAGGACGGCGATGAGATACGCCAGATTTACTATCAAAATGAGCATTTCCAAATAAAACAGGTTACAGCTCTTCCAACTTCCAAGGGATTAGATTTCGATATGTAAAGGCTCCGGAGAATCGTTTGCATAGAAAAATACTGAAAAATATTTACTAAATATAATGCATTGGAAACTTACCCGCTTGAGAGACATCTCGACAACATCTTTGGAATAATGCTCCAGCGCGTCCGTATCCAGATCTTCCAATCTGGCCTGACGTCGCCTGCAAGATTAAAGGCATCTCAAGACGCTGGAAAAAATTCTAGATATCCACGATATATTTACTGCGAGACAATTAGACGGAGTTGGTTTTGCTGCAAAATTTACCCGCCATTTTTAGTAACCGTTGATATCACCGTTGAGCTGACATCCAGATTGGTTCCCAGAGATAAAACGGGATTAACCTGCTGGGTGGGTGTCCTGAATGTCGAAGGTTCATGAGAGTTGCGGGGGGTTCGGGGACCCGCAGTCGTTCCCCTTCTGGAGGGAGCGGGTCTCGACATTTCCACATCAACGCTTTTTCATGCAATAATTTCTAATTTCTGGATGGACAAGTGGCTAACGATCAATCACCCAACCGTCAAAACGCTGCCAAACGAAGCACGATCAAAGAATTGAGTCTGATAAGAACAAAAGTTACAAAACGAATTGTCAGAACTCAAAAGATTTTAAGGATGTGAACGTGAACTTTTACTCTGGCTGTCTCTGTTGTGAATCTCGTTTCTCGAATAAAAAAAAATCTTTCGACGCTAATTGAGAGTATTGTGTACGAGCGTCACGAGGATTTTCATAAGGGGTGCGCGCAAATTTCTGTAGCACGATTACCGTGTGGCGCGGCAGCTCGTAACCCTGCTCCACTCCGGAAAGCACGCACAGTGCCGGGTTGGTAATTCCAATAATTCGATTCCATCGATGAGCGGAAATCACGGAACAGCTCATCGGAAAGGAATCTGTTGTTTAGTCAGCCGGTAGTTCTGATCGGACGACATCGGCACGGATGATAAAGGAGTTTTGTTTATTTGTCATTCCGAATGTATTGTGTGGATGATGTTTCTTACGCGTCTTCCACCTGGTTAGTGACACCTGTAGTGCGTATTGCGTTTGTATGTGCAACCATACTCAACGTGCGGTGGGCTCATAGCATAACATAAACGGATATACTCATAGCATAAACGGATGTACAGTATAAGTTCCCGGCTTTCCACTTTTTCCCAACATGTGAGGGCAAAAAAGCCTGACCAAAGAACGGAAGAAAGAAAAAAATTTCAGTTAATTGTTTTTAGAATTTGTTAACAAGTTCTAAAAACAATTAACTGAAATTTTTTCTTCTTCATCTTTTCTCGGGCGTACTTATTGTGGGTTTGTGACATCGGGAGTTCTTGTATAGGCAGTATATACAGTATATACTATACATATATCAAGGTACATCTCATGTTTAATTGTAGTTATAAGGTGCCAGAAAATTTTCAGTTTGCAATTGTAAACCAGCCCCGTTGATATATATGGGGGTACTGTTAAAAAAAATCAGACAGTATTAAAGCGCTGAAAATGTCTGGGCGCCTGGGCAGAGTTCTTTGCATGAACCGAATCGCAATTAATCCAGTATATACAGGCAGAACGGTATGTTCTTGCGCTCTGCGCCGAGTCTGCGGTTCGAAATATTAACAGGTACAGCCATTGTATTTGTTCAAAAGTGGAAGCTCATTCGGGAGAAGAACTTACAATAAGTCCCTGAATGTTACCGCTTATTATTGTTGTGGGATATTGTTGTGGATGGAAGCAAAAGAAGTGCTTCATTGTGCTGCACCAAAGCATGAAGCCATATGACCTCTGATTAGGAGTTCCTTAAAGACTTGTTTTTATCGTGAAACGCCAGCTTTGGCTCTGTTTAAGCAGCTTATGCTATTGCATACATCAGTAAACCTTTAGAAATGAAACTCAGCAAGCGTCAAGGTGGCGATCACAGACGCCGAACTGTACCGCAAACTGCCAGAGGTATCCTGCACCGTGAGCTGTATATACGTAGACGTATATAAAACGCACGCACATGCATATAAAACTCAGAATAGTGACATGGTTTGACAAAAATCCCGAAGTATTTGAACAAATAATTCGGATGCGCTGTTAAATCTATGAAAGCTTCCACATAGATAGGTTGTTTGGGTTGTTTTTTGAGTCATCAGCTATTTCCATACAAACGCGCGTTTTGCTGATGCAAAAGAAGGCTAGCAGCCTTTCACTTCCGGCTCGATCGCATTGTGTAAACTAAACGTGAATTGCCCTGTACTCAGGCGGTATGTACATTGACGTCTGTTATCGACCAGGGTACCTTCATCTCCTCACTCGCGTTGACGATTCAAAACAAAGTGACTCACCGTTTACGCGCATGCGGCAGTTTAAAGTGAGAAGGAACCAGCTGCTGAGCCACTAACTATTATCTACAACCGAACAAACGCTCAGCGAGTGAGCATACTCGTAGAACCCGTAACTTATCCTCTGCTTTTATTAATTGCTTATCATTTTAAGTTTTGTTTCGAAAATGAATGAAACCAGGACGATGTGTAAGGATACTCCACAATGCGACCATTGCCCCTTAAACTACACATCCACCGAGCTCGCGTTATCGACAAGCGCGTTCTTTATCAGCTTGTGCTCCATAACCGCGAACAGTGTCTGTATCCTGGCCATCATGTTCTACCCCAAACTGGCCCATCGCAGAAATCTCCTCACTGTCTCCTTAAGCTTCTGTAACATCCTCATCGGCGGCTTAATAATCCCGATGAATGCAGCGTGGGCTTTGCACGGGGAATGTTGGTCGTGGGGACACGATAAATGTGTAGCGTTCGTTTCCTCGAAAGAGTACCTTTTATCTGTCGTCATCGCGCATTTCGCGGCGCAGAGTGTGGAAAGATATTTGTTTATCTGCCAAAAGAAACTGTACAAAAGTTTTCGAAAGCCATTGTACGGTGTCCTGGTATTGTGGTGTTGGATCGTTCCGCTGATCACTTCAAACTTTCGACGGTTGGTTGACATATGCTATGGCTTATACTGGCATAAGGCTCGTTGTAATGAACAGAACCAACCAGTGGACGCATGTGCAGCGTTTCACGATGGACAATGTGCATGTGTTATTGAATGCTATACGACTTTCGAAATCGGATATCAAGTCACCTTACAAATACTGTTCCCGTTGTTTCTTATTGTTATCGCGTGGATTGGCCTGGTACCTGCTTGCATTCGGGGTTATCGGCTAGCGAAGCAAATACACGATAAAGTTGAGCAAATGCAGCTGCAGAGAAAAGAACACGGTCCTGAGATACCGAAAGTCGATTCCATATGGGACACTGAAGAGTTTCAACAGATCCGTACACCGTTAATTCTTTTAACCGGGTTCCTCCTGTGTTATGGAGTTTACATTTTTAAAAGCATCTGTAATATTGGTGGACTCTTTACTCTTGATGATTTCGTCAAGAAGAACGAACGGATGGGTGACCTGTACAAAAGTAACCAGACGGACTACTTTTCGTATTTCCATTCGCCGTACAACACAATGCAGAGAAGCACGTATGGGCTGGCATATGTCTTTTCTCTGGTTATGCCGATTCTGTTGGTGGGATCCAGTAGGCACTACGCAGAAGGATTCCGGAGTGTGATTACGGCACGTTGGTCGAAACTCTGCGGTGTCGAAGAAAAGCATTGATTGTGATGTCCGAGTGTGCTTCCGGATCCTAATTATAATGGTGAATGTGCATTGTTTGACCGGATGATTAAAAGGGCGTAATGCGAGACTCAAAGTTTGGTTCCGACCAGGCCCCAGGGTTATGTGCTTTTTGAAATTTTACTTTATAGCGTTGTAAAGTTTCTGTTGTGCTTGGTTATCGTTGTTTGCCAGCAAATCTGATCGACTGAGCAGAATTCGAATGTGATATGATGCATCTACCGCTACAGTAAAACTTTGAGTACAAAGTGGTTGGGCAATGGCGGCGTTAAAAATTACTGCGGCAGTTACGGATGAAACCTAAAATCTACTTCCTCTGTCAGCTGTTTCGCGCTGCTTTTCTTGTCATTACCGATGTCCATGACGGCGGGAACGGTTATTTCAGACAGGCCGTGTTTCATAAATGAATGGCTAACCGATTCCCGTCTTTCGTTTACGTTGTCTGTTGAAGAAATTGCGAACCATTTCGAAGGAAAACGAATGGCATAGGGAGCCTTTTAGCAAAATGAAAAAAGTGACCACAGCCAGCGATATAAGAGTTGAAAACCGTTTCCACGGTGGAAATTCCACCAAATTTTTGCAAACATTTTTTACTGTGATCCGTTTTGCGTTGAAAAGTGTTCATGTCCGCTGGTGTCAAAAAGGCATCATGCTGCCATGGCTGACCCATGGTCAGACAAATTACCAAAAAATAACATTTTCTGAATCAGATCTTTTATCGCTAAATGTCGGTTTTCAACTCAGGAGTTGCATTCCTTGTGGTACCCTGCGCTGGTGGGTTAACTGCCGTGCCATCAAGGCAATGTGTGCAGTGAATCATCAAATCCTCCGGCTCGTGCATCTGAACACTCACGCCTCATCAAGAAGTTAGACGTTCCGATTGATCGAACCTCCAATTGACTGGTATACAGCATGATGGGAGTGCCGCAGCCTCCGGGGCCGTTGTCGACGCTGGCCCTCTAGCTATAATGCACAGCTTGTTAATCGGCCAAACTGTACGCGTTCTTGGCAGATCTAGCAAAACATAGCACTCCAGCTGAAGTTCCAGCATTCGGACAGTTGATACAATAACTGCATGAGATACCCTAGACTGCGAGAAGTGCTCTATGCCTGGCCGTCGCATTGTGCTATGGTTTTGCTTTAGTGGGTTAAATTGCTGCTTCTTTCTACGCTGTTAGAGTCGACAGTTACTCCAGCTGTATGCTAGACTTAAGTTAGTCGGCAGGGCCGTATCATACACTGCATGACATAATACGTTTGCAGTTCAGTAACTCTAGTCAGCAGCGGACCTTCTTAACGCACTGACCTCGCGATCGGTCCCCAGCGCCGTTGGTGCACCGTTGATTCTTCCTTGGTTAGATGGTTCCGGATAAGCTTTCATATTCTCGGTTTGGTCACCTTTCGCGACTTCCTCAAAAACGCTTTTATTGTAAAGTCCTGGAATTTTGTAGCCACAGTACACTACCAAGCGCAAAAGGAGGTCAAGTATCCACGCTGGCTGTAAAACGCAAGCGGATATTTGGTGAATTAAGCGACACGGTCACAAGGTATGTTAGTAGAAAGTTCAGTCCTCCGGAGGATATGACGTACAATAAAGGCATATGCATAGTGGGCACCGATCCCCGTCATGGTGGTGACTACATCCCATTTCCCGGCCTTTCCGTAAACATAGAATATAAATCGTAGTCCTATTGCCTTGATAAGCGTGCGCTTCATCACCATAGTGCCGTTTGGCCCGGGCAAACTCCAATAGTGCGCAAATCTGTAAAGGATATAAAGTACGTAAATTCCACAGAAAACGTTATCCGAAATTTGGGTGAAATGAGTGCTGTTGACATTGAATGAACCTAGAGCTGGCTTCAATCTAACCGGCTCACAGGAGGTTACGATTCCCCACATCATACCGTAATATCATAATTTAATGCCGTGAACCTGTAGTTCTCAGTAGATCGCGAAGAGAATTTTGAACCTAACAAGTCGATATTAATTTTGCCCTAGAGAAACAGGTCAAGGACTGCCATTACTACGCAGCAGCGTTGCGCCTCACAGGGAATGCCCTTGACCTGAATGCTGTATAAAACTTTCTGCCGGCCGCCAAAATGTCGACGCGATCGACAGTTACAAAAGATTGCCCGCCCACGTGACGAATGTACAGTAAAACCTGTAACTTTGAACACCTCCGCGCATTGAACCACTGGGTACTTTGAACACGACCGACTGTACCGGCGCGCTCCATAGACTATAACACAAGGGGGGCCCTCTGTGGTTTGAACACCCCGTCATCTGTACACTGAACGTTTTCCACGTAACGGCCGTGGTGAATTACCACTGTCAGAATTGAACGCCTTCAGAATGCGGCGTATTTTTCCCGAAAATAACGTTTCTTTTTTTCTGGTCATCGTTTTCTTGTTATTCAACCTGTTCAAATACGGCTTCTAAGCGTTCTCTTCCTTCTGGTAAACGCAATTATGTCGAGTTAAATATGCAACAGATCCTGGATCTGATAGAAGACATGTCTTATCGGCAGCTAGCCTCGAAATATTGCGTGTGCAGCGAATCTTCCGGCAGCGTAAAGGACATCGTAGAGTCATTAGCGGGAGTGTTTGAAGAACTAGGACTCTGGAACGTTGAGACACACGACTCGGTAACGACTTGAAGTGTGTTGCTTTGTTTGCACAGTCGGACTGTTCGCAGTGAAATAAGCGATGCATCGAAAGAAATCTTTTTTGATGCGTGAATTAATCAAAGCTCATGGTATAACTCAGAGCAGTTAAAAACAAAATACGTACTTACGCATAGCACAGTACACTGTACATACGTAAACACCGAGAACGCTGCCTGTACAATCAAACCGTAGGGGGGAGGGGCACCTTCTCCCCCTTAGGGGGGACCCTCCATGCTTTGAACAACTGTCTACTTTGAACAATTTTGGGTTAACGGCGAGTGTTCAAAGTACACAGGTTTTACTGTATACAGAGCTTGAAAGTTGAAACACAGTTTCCGTTACACAGGTAACGAATTGACTGCATTCCTCTGCAACCAGTCTAATATCTACCTAAAGTTGTAGCCGCTTGCGGTATTGTTATCGTGATTGTCAATCCGCCGAAACAAATATATCGGTCGACAGTCGTCTTCGGATTTATCCAAATCGCAGTCCCATCGGATAATGAATTTCATCACTCCGCCCTAAAACCACAGAAACAGGCTCGTGACTTAAGGTTTTCCTGCATTTGATGGGCGCACACGTAGCGTTTCCGACAACGGAGGTATGCTCCAAACGTCTGAAACGATAATCTTGAGCTGTCTCTCAAAAAGACCAGTCGATGCACGATGGAGACTTGGTTTAGAAATTTCATAAGCAGATTTCAGATTGTCTGCCATTTCGTACGAGCATGGATGCACAATCTGCGACGTGACGACACAATGGAACTTACTTTAGTCGCCATGTCGTTATAATTCTCCCCAGCCAGTCTTACTATATCGCCGAGTCGGAAAATTGGGCAATACGGATCCGTTTCCTGGTCATATCGGCACATACTTAATAAGGTCTTGTTCTGAACATAGTCGTCCAAAAGATTTGATCTGAAATTTTGCATGCAAAAAACTGTACGTAGGCATGCATGTTCAGCACATGAACTATTGCTGCTCCTGCGACTTCGCGTTATAGGTAGGTATCACTTTTAAACTTACCTTTTTACAAGAAATCTCGGAAAGATAACCTGGTTCTTGATCAGAACAGAGAAAGTCTCAGTTCCTGGAAGTCCAACAACCCTAATGCAGAAAAAGTACATACGAAGTACATCACTTAATAACAACAAGAATGGACATTACATTGGCTCAAGGTCAGATTCCACCGGGCACCATGCATAAATATCGCACGTGCTGGTTCTGTTGTTGCATGTGCCAACGCGAATTCCATTTGGGGACTGTGAGTCGAGCGGGCAGTCTGCATCACTAGTGCACTTGGCTCCCGGCTGGTGTGCTTCTGGATTCTGCAAAAAATTGCCGATACGAGGACTTGGTTATACAATTACCCACCAACCAGTCTTTTTGACGTGTTGGACCCAAGTCTCTGAAACTACCTCTGTGCAAACGCCTTGTTCCTGATCTGGGGAGATTACGTAGCTTGTCATGACAAAGAAGGCGCCATTTTCCTACGATATTGTAACAGTCGGTACTACACCACGAATTCATGTTCTTACTGTTATAGTTTACATACACTGTTCTGTATTACTGGCATGACATGCATAAATGGCACCAGTGTCTAGCAGTCAATGAGCCAATAGTAGAGCTTAGAATTCTGGATCGAGTGTAGCCGAGTGCCAAAGGAGTCGCGACAGCGCACGCTAGCAACTTCTGTCGCTCAGAATGTAAACTGACGAACGGATGTGAGTCAGTTCTGTAATTGCTGTCCCTTAACTGTTTTTCTAAATGGGCTCCTGTTTAGTGCACAGCACGTTCTCTGATAAGTTAGCTCTGAAAAAATACCAGTGCAGGCAGAGAATGGGCCGTGGCTCGGGCAGCAGCCGTTTATACCGTCTGCGAGCCAGTGTATTGGACCATTGTTTTGACTGTTAGTGCACAAGATATCTAAGACTAGCGTAGCCATTTACTTACTTGAGGTGGCACCACATAATCTGCTGTGTCCCATATTCGAACGCCGCTAGCCGCGAATAACCCGGCTGACTTGCCGTATAAATGCATGTTGCTGCTGTGATTTGTCTTCACAGTTCCCTTGACCTTCGATGTAACCGTACCCTCCACATTATCAGATGCTTGATATCCTTTCCCCAAATACATCACAAACCTGCAGTAGAGATTTTAAGTTTTACGGCTGTTTCAGTGTTTTAATTATTTTATTCAGCATGTTAAGGACTCATTATTACACACGTGCAGCAGTTTATGTGGTAAACGCCGTAAACAGAGAGGTAAACCGAAACACCAGAAATATTGCTGCGTTACTCTGAGACGCTGAATTTTTTTAGTGTACGTGGAGATACTTACACTCCGATGTATACGACGAATATTGATATCTGATATATTGTATTGAATACTCCAATTACGAGGCTTCCTTTTGCGCGAAATCGGACCTTCTTATGCGTATCGTAGCTGTTAACAGAAACGGAAAAATGACAGCCCCAGACTGTAGACATAGCATGCGTCTTAGCTCTGGAGCAGAAGGGAAAGTCAATCGTACTAACAAATTCCAGGAACCCAGCTCAGTTTTCCATGGCAGGAGCCTCGGTTTGTTGAGGCGTGGAGCAGACTCCCTGATTCCGGCGTTCTTCCATAAGACGGTCCCGGCATCGTGTATGCGTCGATGCGAAATGGTAGGAATCAGTGGTTAGAAAACTTACAGCTAGGCACAAGCGTTATTAGAGCGACTATTGTGAGACCAACTATTTCACTGCCTGTACATTTTGGTTCCCCGTGCACCTTTTATATGGGAATGACCGCACGCATACAGACTTACTGTATACAGCTCTGCTTATCGCGTTCGCTGACTTCTGGGATGCAGTCATTCTGCAATTTTGCACATGAACTGTCGGATAAAGTGGAATTTCGGCGAAGCTCGTTTTTGATTTGCAGCAGCGTAATTAGCTCAGTTTTCATTCATAAACTTCAAGAAAGAAAGAAAGAAAGAGTGACTAATATCAGATAACATTAGATAAGGAGCAAAGATAGCCATATGGCTGACGCTTGATGATAGCAACGTTAGGTTTATACACCGAATTAAGTTTGCGACAACAGAGCGTCGTGCGTATGCTCCACATAGCGTGACCTGCTGAATTGTACACGAGTAGAAAACCCGAAGCGTCGTAATCCATACAAATGAGATCGAGCCCCGCAAGACTGCAAGTTGCACAGATTGTACACTAAGCATTAAAATTCTTTGTGTTTGGGACACTGCAACCGGTAACCAGTTTTAGATTTCTTGGGACATTTGACGACTAACGTTTGAGGCAAACGTCTATGTGCTGAGTAGTTTAATAGCTGTTGAGTTCTGTTAATTCTAGCGTCATACTTACCAAACCCTCCACATAGACCACCATGTCATGCAAAACTTACTACCATAAAAACTGATTTCTGGGACCTTTTCCGATGCCCGTAACACAATGTTTTGCGTGCGTGGAACATTTTATGCAGCTTATAAAGCACGTTCTCGTATTTTTAGAGAGATGGCGCTTTTGGTAATTTATGCGTTTTACTTTCATGGCATGAACTATTACCATTTCCATTTTTTATATTTTTTTTATTGCACAACGGTGGTAACTATAAGCTAATGTAATGTCAAAGGAAAAGAAATGTTGATTTCTTTTTATAGATATCATCAGCAGATTGCCGCTTCGGACGATGGTCAAGAACGCCTTCTATCACTTCCCTTAATTGCTTTGCCGGATTTGTTTTGTTGCCTGTTCTTTATGTTCAATACGCTCTTTCAAGTTTTTGCGCGTTTTTTTAGTTAATCGTCTCTTTCTTCGGTGCGAGACATACTGTTGTGCTTGATCTACGTAAAGTGTACCTCTGCAGAGTACAAAAACTCCATGATACATTTCAGCAGGTAAAAGACATCAAATTTTGGTGCACCTAGAAAGTTTTTACGAGGACATCGACCTCTTTGTTTGTAAATGGACTGCAAGGTGGTTCTGAAGATGTCCGATTTTATTGTAGTACCTAAAAATTCACCCAAAGTCACGTAATATTTCCCCAGACGCCATCCGGTACAACTGCTCCTTAACAAGATCTTTGCGGACAACGTTTCAATGATTCAGTTAACGGGTTTCGGCAATATTACTCGCTACAAGATGCCGGTACACCAGAACTGGTTTTCAGTTAAGTGGCCGCTTATCTTCGACCGATAGAAGCAAAGCGATGCGTGTGTCGGTAATCAGGAAATGGATAAGAACAATTAACGTTAACTACCCTTCCTGCATACTATACTGTACGGATACAATCAGATTTAGTTTTGATGCCGAACATCACAACCTCTGAAAATTAGTTCATGACTTCATGCGAAAGCTAAACGGAAAGCTACTATGGAAATAGCCAAATATTGATCAAAATGTCTTCTACGGTAGACAGAATCCTCGAATCAATCACGATGTTTGCGCTTTGGATGTCCTGATTGTTTCTGTTTCCGGTAGTTTTGCTCCACCAGACTAGAAGTCCCGAATGGGATGTCTGATCTTGTGTTGCAAAAGCAATTCAATATCGGACATTAGATTTATATTATGCACACTATGAAGAGCTTTGATGCTTCGCCAACTGGCAGAGGAGAAGCTGGGATAGAAGAACTTTCCGCCGCGAAGACCTTTCCGATTTCCCATTACTGTGCTGTTTACCAGTCGATGACAAGGCTTGACAGAATGCGCACTATCATCGATGACAATTAACAAGTAGTATAAGCGTAAGATCCATTGTTCGACAAGCAGTGGTAAAGATAAGCGGTTGAACCAATGGACAAACTTATCGAACAATACATAAATTAGCACAGCAATAACAACAATTGTCTTACAGTGTAAGTTGGTATTCCGTTAGATAAAGCAGACTACTTGTCTTGGCAGACAGGATCATTTCTGTCACTCACACAATATGCACACTGCGTACATAACTACTCACAAACCGAAAATCCTGGGCGAAAGTTTCTATGGTAGTGAAACTAAACGAAGATTTCATTAGCAATGAATCTGGTTAACAATTCCGTTGTTAAAGCGACAGTTGACGCATTGGTGGTGGTACAGTGGTCATCACTCCAGGCAGTGCGATATACGCTCGGAAACCAAAAATTTGTAGTATAATCGCACTGCTACGCTACAGTCTCGTCGCACTGGGCGATGGCGCAGGACAGCATGATGTGCGCCACACTGCCCGGACTTATTGACAATATTGAGTGTCGGACTCTCTCGATAAACATTCTCTCGGCTCTGCAGTCTGTGACCCATAACCAGCAGTTGCATCTTACTAACACGGACGGCAATAATGCTGTCTGGTACAAGCATGACCGGCTTCGGTCCAGCGATATAATAACCAGTAACGTTAATTTCCTGGTATTACCTCGATGGCGGTGGTACCAGTTGACGGCAGTCTTCCCACTGCTCTGACCACAATTGGATAATCAATTAAGGTTTCTGGATGATTTAACTGCGTCAGACCAAAGTGAAGGATGGACCCCGGTAATTGGCTATACACTCGGAAGAATGCCCTAATGATGTGACCTTTCGAGGGCATACGGTGCGCAACTGGACGGAAATTTGTGTGGGAAAGTTGTTGCGGGTGGGCAAAGTTTAGGGTTATGCCGGACGGAATTTTCACTGACGGCTCTGCCAATCACACATGATCGATAATGCCAACAACAACAACAACTTTATTCCTCTGGCCATTTCGGTCCAGCAGGTGCCATGTGTTCGCACATGGCATTACTCTTCGCGCATACACCAAATCGACCCAAAAACATAACAAGAATAACAAAAAAAAGAATAATCCTAAGAAAAACATAGCAAATACACAGATCAACCAAGCAACTGGGCGGATCCAAAACACCAACAACAGACAAAGAGGTTCAACCTTATAAATCTAATTGGGTATCGACCTGAGACCAAAGTATCCCCTCATCCAGTATCAGCCGTCCATGGTAACAGTCTCTTACGTCTTTCAGCAGCCGCCGAATGAAGTTACCAATTGTACGAGTATCCAGGTCCATGTCGTGACTCCGGATTTCGCTGTTCAAGCAGTGCTTGACAAAGTCGAAGAGGTCTGCGGGAACAACTGTCAGCCTCTGCAGAAGGAACTCGCGGGCAGGCAAGTGCAACGGGCAGTATTCAGCAACGGGCAGGCAAGTGGAAAACAGTATGCATTTCGTCCTCTGGAATTTGGCAGTGCTGACAAATGCGCTCGCAGCGGTCCAGATTTTCCCACCGTCCCGTTTCGATCCGTAGGTGATGGCAACCGGTCAGCAATTGTATGACTGCGCTGGTTAGATCCCAAGGCAGTAAATGGATATACGGAGCCAGGAATGGGGTAGGATGTACCTGCAACATCAAACACAGCTTCCCTCTGTTGAGGGCGCTATTCCCGCTTACTCGACCGATAAGGTCATCCAAGAACTTTTTCTGTAGTTTGGCCATGATGTCCACTGGGGACATCAGGGTTAACTTTTGTTCGACTTCTGTTGCGTCGCCCCATCTGATTTCGATTAACGCTTCAACCGGTTTGACAGCTCTTCTGAGAAAGCCTTTCTTTCGTGTTTGAGCAGATTTGACCAGATCTTGCAAAGCTAGACGGATGAGGCTATCTGACGACTGTTTCATGCATCGTGCGATAAATCGAAGTTGGGCGCGTATTTGGCGGTAATGGAGCGGTGTTTTTCGTGTAAGGTGGTAAAACGCATCCGATGGCAGTTTTTGTGCGATCTTAAAAAACCATCGAAAAAAATCCACTTGCAATTGGTCAACTTCTTCGTTGCATCCGCAGTATTCTGATCCGAACAAAACATGACTGCCAACTGTTGCTTCGAAAACGTTCTCGGCAGTCTTGAACTGCATTCGCGGAGCGGCGCTCTTGATTTTTTGCAATAGTGCAAAGTAGCTTTTCGATACAGATTCGAACAGTGTTTTGCTAGACTTGCTCAGGGAAAGTGATTCGTTCAAGTACACACCAAGGTACTTGAACTCCGTCACTTGCTGCAGAGAGTTCTCCTACAGAACCTATAGATAGTCCGAATCCTCTGTAGCTGTACGCATACTGTCACTGTCTTTTGCAACCTTGGGGCGCTTGATGAATGATGATACTGCTTTTATCTGTCTCACTTGGATATTCTATGGATTACTCGTCCCCTTTGATTGACTGGCGCCCTCCAGCACCCGCTGGTCCATGATATTGATATACTAATCCCTAGTTCCACTCACATACTCTTATACTCACGTGAAATGAGACATTCGGTCACCTCCGTGAAGCGATTCTTTGTACTGCACCCGGCTAAAATGCAACCGAAAATTAATTTTACTCAAAATCTGTTTCTGACCGAACAGTTTAATTTAAGAGGAACTGTCCAATGGATATTCGGAAAAATTTTGTTGCGCATTCTTGGTGAGCAGAAGTGTTCTCCCAGATGCTCCCAGCCGGTTTTTGATTTTTTACCTTTTTTAAAATAAACATATTTAAATTTCCTATGTGTGTTAAGCTTCTACGGAGATCCTCTACGTGACTTCGTTTTCAAATAATTTTTTTATTGGCTGCGCCTCAAACTGATTCGACTTGAAGTTTTCGACTTCAACGGCATATAACTTTATAACAAAAAATATTTAAAATAAGCAGATTACACTATAATATTGTAGTATAATTATTTCTTTATGTTCCCTGATCGTACCGCTTGTTAGTTGTTGTAAACTAACGCGTTCTTATACGGCACGCTTTGCCGCACATCGAGCCATCCACTAAACAGTTCCTGTTAATCTAATTCAGATCGCAAGGAGGTACATGTAGTACCAATCGCCGGTTACAGCTGCTGTAATGAGTCAATGACCTTCATAACCTGGAGCATCAACACCTCATATCTGTACGCGCATACAGCAAAATGTTGATTCAGTTTGGCTTCGGTGTCGATAATAGTACTTTTATACTGTACCAAGAACTTACTATACCACATTTAGATATAGTAAGTTCTTGACTGTACAGTCCAATATCTGGCCTTTGAATCGGACCAAACGTATTCGTCAGGAAATGAGTCACCGTGGCCGTAGAAGTACTAATACCTAGCATTTATGTTGCAATGATCTCCGTACTCATCACAGATTGTCAGCAGCCAAATAGCAGCTGCACTAAAATGGCCTAGAGTAACAAGAATTACAAAAATTCATGCTTTTCCACATTCCACATGTGTAGAATATGACTGAGCTGCATTTCAAGTCGAGCATATACCATTATGGTAGTTTCCGTCGTCCAACCGTAACTTTTTACCGGTTTACGGAGGGACGGTGTTTATTAATTTTTAAAGATTTGGTAAAAACCGGCTTGCTGTCCAAGTAGGCAAACAAGAAGGCCACGCAGCCTTAACGTGTCTGCGGTTACAGTGTGACAGGGGCTGATTTTCGTTACTGTGAGGATACTGAAGTTGATTGCTGTTCGGTGTCTTCAACGCCCGCAGCAGGACGCAGGCATTACCGACAATGCTACACTTTGCGGTTATCCTTGCACTTGTTAGCACTATTTCCTGCCAGTATTATGGTAGCGGAACAAACAGCGGCTCCTGCGCGGTAACAGCAACCAGTTTTGGCTGTGCAAAGTACCGGGTTCTCATTCATGAAGTAAGTAGATAATTAAATTAAAGTGACTGTAATGGATGCTTTGGTCCCTTCGATTCCCCAAAAAAACGCCCAGTTTAGTCAGCAGGCTCCAACTTCCTGATAGTTAATCCCGATGGAAGCTTCACCGGTTTCAACTGGGACCTGCTGAACCTCTTGAAGACAACGGCGAATTTTAATTTCACCCTGTCGCTGTCCCTCCAAGCGGAAGGCGGGTATGGAAGTCAAGACGCTAATGGAGTTTGGAATGGATTGGTCGGGCAGTTGGTCCGGAATGTGAGTACATTTTGTCCGTATACTTCTTCCGTGTGACTAGCGACTCCCTTATTCCAGGAAACCGACGTGGTCATTGCCGATTTCCTCATGACGTCACAAAGGTTAACGGCAATCGATTTCACTGTCCCGTTTATGCCTGATTTCCTGGTAGTAGTCACTCAGGCCAACGCATCGCTGACTGGCATCAAGTACGAGGACCTGTGCCATAGCTTGCTAATAAAGCAGTTATCTGCCCGTACTTTGCTCACCCCCCCTTGGTGTGCGCTCGCATTCAAATCTGCAGGCTGGCTCACTGCACACAGGGTTAGCGCAATAAGGGCGCCTAACTTACACTGAGCAAGCTATGGCACAGGTCCTCGTATGCCGTGCTAGGCGATTCGGCAGATTTTACATACCTCAGGGTAAGGCAAATTGATTGTTGTCTCTGATACTGCGCGGTTTTGTCCTCTACTTTGCAGACCGTATAGTGTGTTAAGAAGCTGCAGCTGCAGATCACAACTTGCTATATGTTTGCTACAAAAACCTTTAACTGACCTTTAAGAACCTTTAACTTGCTACAAGAGAAGTTTCTTAGCGAACCTGGCAATCATATGGGATGAAGATGGAGATCTGACAGAGATATGGGGCGTTTCAGTTAATTATATAATCTTCACCGTAGGATTCCAGAGAATCGCGTGCGCAAGCGATTTGGGCCAACGTGCAGGCCAACCTGCCCACCTCGGTGGTCCAAGACGACCCTGCGGGCATGGCGCTGGTGCGGCAAGGGGGCTGGGCGTATGTCGCCGGCGAAGCTGCTGTGGTTTTTGCCGTCCAGAACTCCCATGGTCAGCTGGTTATCAACCGGCCGTCCCTGCACACCAGCAATCTCGGACTGGGAGTGCAGCTCGGTCAGTACACTCTGGTGTTGGAAATTGGGAATATTATGGTTCAGCTTAAGAATACTTGTAGGCTCCCCGCTTAACAGACCCTTGTCCATTGCCGTGACGAAGGCCATCGCCACGGGATAGATACAGCAACTGCTCACCAGGTGGGGTTTGGCAATTCAAAATTCATAACGTTTTATCGCTTGTACTGGACGCAATAAAAAAATTGCTCTATACTCACCGGAAAAATGTCTACTTGTTCTTGCTTTACTGTTTTACTTCCTGCATCAGCTGGGCGCAGCAAAGCATCAGCACCGACTGTGAGATCATACTCTATCATAAAAAGAGCAATAATGTTTTCTTGTCTGTCATGCGTATAACTCTTTTGTGAATCGTGAACGTACGGGTGGGTTCGTATTTTGCCTCATTAAATGATCCTCATTAAACAGCGTCTGTATAGTAATTTACCATTGTGCAGTATCGCCTGCAAAGTGCTGCATTGTTTGAACGAAAAAGTGCTTAATAGAATAACTGCAGGACTACTAGACAACTGGGTTAACATATCAGGTCTCCCTGAAATTATCGACCGAAGCGAAGCGAAGGTCTTCTTTACTCAGCGCAACTGAAATTCGTGGTGTCCGTGTGTCTGTCGCTATTATGCACAACCGCGCACTTATGGCGCAACCGCGCAGCGGTGCGCCATTGTTGCGCAGTGGTTGGCCCTATATACTCGGAAAAACTGCCTTTCGTGGTGTCCGTGTGTCTGTCGCCATTGTGCACAACCGCGCACTGATCGCTCAGCCGCGCAGTGGTGCGCCAATGTTGCGCAGTGGTTGGCCCTATATACTCTGAAAAACTGTAATTCGTGGTGTCGTGGGTCTTTCGCCATTGTGCACACCCGCGCACTGATCGCGCAACCGCGCAGTGGTGCGCCATTGTTGCGCAGTGGTTGGCCCTAGATACTCGGAAAAACTCTATTTCGTGGTGTCCGTGGGTCTGTCGCCATTGTGCACAACCGCGCACTTATCGCGCAGTGTTGCACCATTGCTGCGCAGTGGTTGGCCCGAGTTAACTTTATTAATTTCTTTTAGCGCGCCACTTATTTAACAATCCCAGACATGGTAGAAAAAACTACCGCTCATTCTGTCCAAAAGTTCCCAGTATACACAGAGCGTTCCCAATCTGAATTTCAATGCTAATACCCTGATAAAGAAACGAAGAGGCCCGCGGCTCTTCTTTAACAACGCGCAAAGTGCGCCCCAGATGGCGCAAAAAATCAACAGAATCATCGCCCCATGTACCAAAAGTCTCAAAAGCTAACGGAAAAAACTCGTACTGTCCACTCAGTTCCGTATAATGTCTTCGTTTCGCCGCTTCTCTCGCTTTCGCTGCTGCTCCAGCCTTTCTGGAAGTGTCGGCAACGTAGGTCTGCGCCACAGTGTCTGCCACAGTTACGTCATATACTGCATTCTTTCCGGTTCTGAAAGGCACCCTTGTCATCCCGTCAGGACGTTTGCCATCACTTCGACACAGCCCTGGTGGTTCCTTGATGGCGTGATATTCGGCAGTGACAAGTGCACGAGTAATCCTGTCGTTTATCCTATTATGTCTCGTGGTCACAGCACTGGAAATGGCACCATTCTTTTTACAGCTCAGCCCATGATAGCCTAATTCGTTCACCGTTGCTCCGCAAACACACGAGTGCACTTCACAAATGGGGAGACCAAGTCGCAAACCAACCGCGATACGCACCGTATTGTCGTCCAAATGGTTGCCGAGCGTGGAAACAGGAAGCGCGTTCAGCCATGAACCGGAGTACCGAGAAGAAACAGCCAACAACCGAGCTTTGCCCTGATCCGAGGAAGACTGCAAAAGACCATTAAAAATCCTCCCAGACAAAGGCAAATCCCATGCTTTCTGCTTCATTCGAGTGGTAATTTCCGGAAACGGCGACTGTGCTCTATCTGACCATTGTTTCATCGGTTCTTCCAGTACGACGGTGGCGTCATATGCTGGCAAGATGCGCTTTACAACATCAACGGTCGAATAAACAGACGACAAATACGCGGGTAAGGCTAACAAATCCAAAGATCTCGTGCCAAGGCCTCCCATCGAAACCGGTAATGATGCCTGCTGCCAGTCTTTCTCAGA
>JAQGAU010000051.1:0-48552 GCA_034698045.1 Paramacrobiotus richtersi
CTGGACACAGGAACCAGGAACAGGAGGCAGCTGTATATTTAATGTCCACAGCGCACTGGACACAGGAACCAGGAACATGCAGCTGTATATTTAATGTTACTTTACAGCACAACACCACTTTTCACCTTTACCAACTGCTCATTACGCACAGCACAACACCACTTCTCACCGTTACCAACTACCCAGTCCGGACTTCGGGATGCACAACGCCAGTTTCCTTGCAAAGTACATAATATTATGGTATTATATCGTTAGGCTGCGGCCGTTGTACTTACCGAGCAGCTTGGATGATAATTTCAAAGCCAGTCCGGGATTCAAAGTGGAGATTTTCATGAGATTCGCCGTCATCCGAACTAGTTATCCCAATGAAATGATCCCGTTATATAATTAGACAAATCATTCTTTAATCGATAACATCAAAATTGCCATCAGCAAATTTGGTACAGTAACTATGTATATTTGGTTCTAGTAAACTGCCAAGTAAAACAATCAAGAAGCCGTTCCACCTTTGAGAAAGTTTAAACTGAAATGAGCCAACTGAGCAACAAACTTCGGCGAAAGCAAAATGGTTTTCGAAATCGAGTAGCGGAAATAATGGCGCGCAATACCGGTAGTCGTAGCAGGTTGCATCACCGGCTTGATTTTTCTGCCCCATCTCAGTGCCTAAAGTCAAGACAACATCCGTCTTCCGCGTATTGAATTTTCTGTCCCTTTGACAGTCTTGTTTTGGATCCGGCTTTCCAATGCCTGGCATGACAAATCATAAATGGGAAACGTTAAGTTCACGTATTTTGTTTCTGCCATAGCGTGACACGTGTTCTAACTTCTGCCCAAGTGTCAACGAACGGGTAGCGGTCACAACAATTTCTAACAACTATTAAACCTTAAAGGTATTAAACGTGCTTTGCAGAAGGTCAACTGTCAAGCACAAATGCCATGCATGTATTTTTTGCCATTATGTAGTAAAAATGCTGTTTATGGTGGACTGCTTTCCCATGGACTGCTACGGGCCTACGGGTACCGCTGCGTCTAGAACTGCATGTCAACAGAACAACTTGTAACGTAGCTTAAACGCTTGAGATTACAAAACTTTTCGAAGGCTGCGGGTAATTTGGTTTGCTGATTCAAGATTATTCTGCACGTACAAGCTAACGTGACAATTATCTTGTTCTTCTTTTCAAAATGCCGACAATCGTCGCACTGTAATGTCCGTCGTCTGTAATTGTGAGAGTTTCCGTATCTGGACGATCAAGATCGTTGAGTGCGGGATAGAATAACCGTTAATCCGTTGATTAGCGAAGAATTCTCTTTCATAAAATGGGCTTCGAAACTGATTTTTCATTCGAAATATGATGAAACGTTTGAACCAGTAGAGCAGTTCGATTTGAAAATAGAAGTGACGTTACGCGAGGCAGTATAAAAGAAATACATACATCAACTCAAACAACCAATGTTTCTGAATTTTTACATTTGACCGGTCACAAAATAACTATTCGCAGCATCTAGTATTGATTGCCTGCTTGCAACGCACATTGTTTGGGGCTTGTTTTGGGGGAGCTGTTCGGGCACAGGAGCCCGGTCTCCTGTTTGGAATTACGGTTTTTTGGGAATAATTTACTAGCGCTTACTCATTCTTGACGGAGCTAAGGTCAGAGCAGCGCATACATTTTTCAAAACTTTATTGTTAAGGGTCATTAGCCGCAGGGGTTTTCCCGTACAGTATGTTCTTATCATAAAATGGTTTAAATTAACTATTATGAATGCAGATTTTTATATGATTAATTCTAACGAAATGAAAAGCTGTTGTTCCAATAGGTTGTATTTTTTGGATATGATTTTATAAGCTTTTGGTTGTTTTCGGTGGTCGATGAGATAAACCAGATATACTGATTGAGATAATAATTAGGTACTACAGTAGAACGTGCCGGGTTGAAACGGCGGGCTTTCATGGTCCGCTGCGGCACAGGTTGAATTTAATTTCTGACACTTTGGCGTTACTTTTGCCAAATTTTGCTCCGTTTCGATTTAACGACGAAGAATAATCACAGATTCTATGTAGGTCATTCCGTTTGCCGCCATGCGCATTTATTCTTGCCCTGCACAGATCCGCAGTATTATGTGTAAGTACAACATCCTTCTTCCTTTACCGGAAATACCACAGACTATCTGAACTGACAATTTTTGCATAAACCACATCGTTACTACATGTGATTGATTTTTTACCGATCTCGGGCCTGTGTTTAGCTGCTGTATTCCTGCGCGTCCAGACCATTATATACTGTACTTGTGAGAAATGGTCCAACGACTGTCTTCCTACACTGCAGAGTGCGAACAAGATGATTGTGTACAGTATATAACGCAGCCACGAGTAGCTGCGCTAATGCATGTGCATAAGCAAGAACTTAATATAATATCTACATTTAGATATAGTAAGTTCTTGGCATAAGTTAAGGTGTTCGTGATTCCATAGGCGTGTGCCCCGGCAAACACCATAGAAATGGTGATCTCGGAATAGAGCACATCAGAGTTTCGAGGTAGCGAAACAGCGGGTCTCGACCGTTGTAGTCAATAATTATGTGCAACTGCATGCAGTTAACTGTAGCATTTATCCCCGTAGGCAGCAAACATTTATGACTTATGTGATACGTATCCAACGAATATAAAAGAGTCACCCGAACAGTACTCCGGAAGTAGCGCAAGACTAACAAGTGTAAGAGTAATAACAACATTGAGAATCGCCTCATTTCTGAGGCACATTAAATTGTCTAAAACATCTACCAGAACACAGTTCGTCAGCAAACTATGTTAGACTATTTATAGACCAGCTGGGACCAGACTGTGGATAACCGCAAGCCACAATGCATACAAACCTGCTGCCCAGTGTGAGACCTGGGCAGTGATTTTTAACTAACGAAACTCAAAAGGTCATGGTTGCGTTATCGAGTCACTCTGTAACGAATAACGGTCATGCGCATCTGAGATACCGGAACATTTGCTCCATAGTACTATGGCAAAGGGATCTTCAAGCCAGCAAACAAAACTCTGACATCTCTCCCTTCCGCGTGCCATTCCATGAATGGTACTACCTTTTCACGCTCTTTGATTATGTTAATTTTCTTCGTGAATACCAACACTGCATTACGAAGGCACAGGCGTTCGATTTCAACTGTCAGTGGGCAGAAACCGATTCTCTCGCATTCGTACGGACTAGAACGGCAATGACAGTATGAACAGCTTTACATAGCATATGCGAACTTCGCGACATAGAAGTACGGTTGATGACAAGAGTAATACATAATCAATACATAATACTAAAATTGTGATCCTGCACACTCAAACTGGGTTTCCGAGCAAAGGACACAACGACAAACAAGGATTTCTATTAGGAAATTGGGGAACGAACGAACGTACGATACGCGATAAGATAGCTCGCCCGGTTGACGCACAGGCCAGATCAACACTAATTTGTACAGAAAGATTCTGCTACGCATTACTACTTCGGAACGCTAATGGGGAGATCCCCATTCACAATTTCACACAATCTGTGCGATCACTGCACACCTGTACGTACAACAGCTTACACGCTATAGTACGTATGTATTCAGCTTGGTACATATCTCCCGGATACATACGCAGTTTAACATGAACACAGGCTGACCATAACAACATTTTATCCGAACACAAAAAAGCCTTACAAATACCGTACTAAAAGCTCCATCAACTATAACATGCATTTCCCACTAGAAATACTTTGAGATGACCATAAGCCGCAGCGGAAAAAACCGTCCAATAAGAGACTAGTACTTGACACTGTACACGTAATCGTACATGTGCCAGTTGGTGGCTGAAGGTGCGGCCGTGGCATTTAAACGAAAAGTGACCGATGAGTCCGCCCGATAAGCGCTGTGAAATCAGACAGCGCTTCCGTTCCCACGCTGAGTCGGGCTAGAAGGCAAATCACATCTTAACATCTCCATTTAGGTAAACCGTAAACCTCCTGCGATTTTCACGCTGTACTGTTATAAAGCAGATCAGACGATGTTTCAGTCAGTCGGGCAATACTATTAATCAATGCGCTATATCAGCTTATCCACCTTCACTTCTCATTCACTGACATTTTATTTATAGTTAGCGAGTAAAAAAACTCTTGTTAATGGAACACGGGTTCCAGATACGTTTCTTGTGCAGCATGCCAAATCTTGCATCGTAGATTCGTAATTACAATATATATGACATGGTATCATTCAAAACATGCAGAAAGCGGAAATTTGAACACTGTTCTACAAACTACATAGGTTGTTTGAAAGCATCCCGTAAAAACAACGCAAAAACTTGATATAATACTTATTTTAAAAGCCGCGAATAGCTCTGCTAAAAGAGATCCTACTAGTTTCAGAAATGCGAAAACTACTGAAAATTTACAAGTTGACAGTGTTAGAGAACCTTGTTAACTGTACAACAGGAGAAAGACCAATACTTATCAAAAACAACAAACGGCGGGAAAGAAAATGTAGAACAAAGCTGCACCCATCCGTTTTCCGCATCTTCTTATCAGAAACCTGAAGAAGGAATTAAAAAATTACGCGGTCAGATAAGCGCCAGTTTCTTATGTGAGAAATAGTGCGACCGCTATCTGGCCAGCCAATAAGACCAGACGGGGCAAAGTCCAGGGCTGAGAAAAGTGCCAGCAACTTGCCACAAAACGCAACTAGCCTAGAATGGCAACTGTCTATCTGTGTAGTGTTATAGCAGCTAAGAAACTTGCTGGTTTTAATTGCCGATAATGGCCCTTATTTATCCACAAAAAACTCCATTATGGCCGGTTACAAAGTAACTATTCATAGCATTTAGTAGTGTGATTTGGGCCTGTATTGATTATACATTGCTGGGGATCTGTTTCGGGCACAGGAGCCCGGTCTCCTGTTTTTGGAATTGCGGTTTTTTGGGATTAACTGGATTACTAACGCTTAATCATTCATGATGCAGCTAAGGTCAGAGCAGCGTATACATTTTAAAAACGTTGTTGAAAGCATCATTTTTACCCGTATGTTCTTATCAGAAAATGGTTCAAATTAACTATTATAAATGCGTATTAAATAAATTAAATAAATAAATGCGAATTAATTCCAAGGAAATGAAAGGTTTTAAAGTAATGTATTTTCGGAAATAATTTTGTAAATTTTGGTAGTTTTCTGTGGTTGAAATTAGACTAGATGTATTGATTAAGATAACAAGTACTGCAGTGGAACGTGCCGGGTGAAAATGGCGGGCTTTCATGGTCCGATGCGGCACAGATCGAATTTCTGACACTGTGGCGTTACTTTTGCCACATTTTGCTCCATCTCGAGCTAACAATGAAGACTAATTACAGATTCTTATGTAGGTCATTTCTTTTGCCGCCATGTGCATTTATTCTTATCCTGCACATATCCTCAGTATTATGTGTAAGTACCATCCTTCTTCTTCCCTTTTTAACCGGAAATACCACAAATTAGCCAAACTGACAATTTTTGCATTAAAAAATTGAAAACAAAATTTCGTTTGTAGAGTATTCGAGTGAAAAAAATAGATGAGCCAAGCGCTTTTTATTTGGACCCGGTGGGCATTGAGAGCGGACCATGGAGCGAGTGGGGCACGCGGAGTCAGTGCACCAAGCTGTGTGATGGCGGGATATCGTATGAAACACGCACCTGTAGAAATAAACACGGGTATGCAGTAAAAAGTAAACGTTATTAATTACAGAGATTCTGTTATCCGTCATCAACATCTTTTACTGTTTTTATGTCCATTAATGAGTCAACTGAGCGTTACATTATACGGCAACGAAAACTACTCGAAAACGTATTTTGCTGAATTAGTGTTTCGAAAGTCTTCCTTGTTGGAAACGCTTTTGAATTTTTGATGTAATGTTTTCCTTCTCGATATTGGGAAAACGTCTGTATATACGTAATGTCCGCTAGAATACAAACCTTGAGATGTATGCTTGTAAATTATGGAAATTCTACTATTAGTATCGAAAATCAAGGTTTTTCCATTGTTGTAGTGTCGGTAATGTCGATTGTGTGGGTCCCCGGAAGCGGTACTTTACCTGTCACACCGAACCATGCCCGGAGAATACACCCGACTTCCGTACGGAGCAGTGTTCCAAGTTTGACGATACACCCTACCAGGGACAAAAGTACCGATGGATCCCGTACAAGAAAGGTCAGCCCGATTTATCCTTGTTTTTTGTGTGATTTTTCCTCCAATTTTCGGATTTTTTCTAAATGCCGGTGGGACTTACACAGTCCGTGCAGAGTACACCACGCATCGTAAACAGAGTGATATCGCATCTGATTATCGAGCGTTATAGGGCCTGTCTGTTAGAACAATCAGTGGAATTTCTCTCTTAACTGAATGTGTGTGCGCGTTTTCAACTGAACTAGGTAGCAACAAGTGCGAACTGCTCTGCCGGCCTGAGAACGGAAGCTTCTACGTGAGCTTTGCTCCCCAAGTCATCGACGGCACGGCCTGCAATGACGACAACACGGCCGTTTGTGTTCGCGGGAAATGTGTCGTAAGTGTCAACTACAATTATAATGGACATGGGATTGGTCAGTTTCTGTGTATAGAGGATTAGTTTTCCACGAGAATCCGTCAAAATCACATCCCGAATTCGAGAACATTCCTTGTGATTACTTTCTGATGAGTTTATTTTGATTATTATCTGTACAACTCTTTTCAATGAAAAGTTCATTAGGTTTAACGTTATGTTCTGTGATTTCGTATCAAATCATCGCTTCGTAATATCGTGTCGAATATGGCGCGTATCGAATCAACGAAGAGGAGGCGTGTTACTGACGTGCCCGCCGCCCCTGTCAGTTCGTAACGTGCCAGTCACTAGAGTTCGAAATCACAAATTTGCTGGTTCTTTTTCCATTCTGTCTCCATTTCTACCTTCTTTACGATTGATTGTAGTCATTTCTTTTGGTATAAGAATTTCCACTATTTCTGTAGTCGATTGGTTGTGATAAACGTCTGGGTTCCCTCCTCCAAGAGGACAAATGTCGCGTCTGTGGCGGAGACGGATCATCCTGCAAATTCGTCGAAGGACTCTACGACGACAGCGATGTCCCGGAATCCTGTACGCCCCCTTCTTTCCCACTTTTCTCGATCAAATCAACAAGTTTCTTGTCTTTCCCACAGCGTACGCCGAGTTCCTCATCATCCCGAGCGGATCCACCAACATCCAGATCCGCGAACGGCGTCCCTCGGAGAACTACATTGCCCTGCGGAATGTCAGTGGTGAGTACGTTCTCAATGGGGACTTCAAGGTCGAGAGCGGGAAGCGGATGCTGCGCATTGCGGGGACGCTGTTTACGTACTACCGGGAAAGTGCCATGTACCCGCCGGCCGAGTTGTTGATGGCCAAGGGACCGACGACTGAACCAGTTGCCATTGCTGTAAGTCGAGTTTACTGGGTGGTTTTAGGATCGTTTTACAGTGGGAAGAATTGGGAAAATGCAGTGAAGTTTTAGTGTAACATCTATTCCACATTTCAATTCTGATTTTCTCTAATTATATGTTTTAATTTTTTTTATAACTGATTTTGTTTATGTCAGGTGCTGTTACAAGAGTGTTATTGAATTTTAAATTTTTTCTTGGATTTATATTTTTTTTTATTTTTATTGAATATTTCAAATATTGTAAGTATGGTGTGTACTCGGCCACTGTAGTTGCATACATATTGTGCTGTATCTTAACGTAAAGAACAGAAAGTTTGTGCATGGCGAAGTCGTAGTTCAGTGGCTTGTATTCGTTACGATCAATAGTCAATACGCAGGTATAAGTTTGCTAATCAACAATGAGACATATTTTTAGATAAAATTAATGACCATCAGTGAACATCAGAAATTGACCACAATAATCCGTTTTTCACTTGTTGGTACCCATTGAAATCAAGAAAATCACATAACAATGATAAATATTATTAGAATATTCGTTTATTGTAAGCTCCATTGGATCTACAACCATTTCGTCTTTTATGCAGATGCTGCATCAAGAAACCAACCCGGGTGTCCTATACGAGTTCTACGCGCCCAACAGCGCCAAGGACGTCGGTCCACTGAGTTTCACCTGGCTGGCACGTTCCTACGGGCCGTGCAGTTCCAGTTGCGGCGGGGGGCGGCAGGCGCGACCGGTGGTGTGCGTGCGGACGAGTGACTACGAGCCGGTGGATGATGAGCAGTGTGATGCGCTGGTCAAGCCCCAGGCCAGCCGGCAGTGCAATGTGGACCCGTGTCCGGCGTTGTAAGTGGCAACACGTTGTGTATTACTACATCGACATACTCGCTTGCGGTTTTAGCGAATGGTGCATACATCTTGTTAAACGTAGAAGTATAGTAAATAGATTAGCATGGGCATGGTGAAGTCGTAGTGCGGTGGCGTGTGACCAGTGTTCTCGATAGAAAGCTGGAATATCTTGATAACTACGAACAGGGCACATAGTGACTACTTTTTGGCAAAGTTGGCTGTATACAAATGTCAATAAACATTGGAAATAGGAGTACAAATAAAGTATGATTGCACATTACTGAATGTGAAAGTTTACCAAAAAAATGCTTATACGTAATCCGTGGGATCTTTGTCGTACATTGCCAAGAGCCTGTTGGTGAAGTTGAACAGTACATACACCGTAGTTGGTGTACGTCACGAATTCCTAAAGAAACGCTGTAGCTAGCTTGTTACAGACAGATTCTTTTATACTCACAGTTGTCAGACAAACTGCGAGTACGGCTTGAACGTACGTTATTTTGTACAGATTCCTAGTAATTAAGAAGCATATTGATAAGTTGCACAGGTTTACCTTAGTTTTGAAAGTTATAAACAGGGTATTTGTCCGCACACGGTGTGAACCTTAAGATTTAATGTAAAACAAATTTCGGATCCAGATACAGCATGTGCAATCAGAAAACAACATGGAGTCACTGAACATTAAATGTTTCTGACAGTTGGAAAGTGGGGGAATGGGCCGGATGCAGTGCCAGTTGCGGCGGTGGCACCCAGTACCGCACCATCGTCTGCGGTCAGCTGGTGGGCGACTACACCGTCGTCGTACCCGACGCCCAGTGTAAATCCTCCGCCCAACACAAACCCGAGGTGGCGCGCAACTGCAACCAGTTCAAGTGTCCGGACTGGGTGGTGGGCGAGTGGTCACCGGTACGACACATGGTTTCCCCTTTTGTACTCATCATTTTAATGGGATGTTGTTATAGTGTTCGGCCATCTGTGGACCCGGATTCCAGATCCGCACCGTGGAGTGCCGCTCGCGGAATCCCAAGGATAAGACCGAGTATCTGTCGGATGCGGCGTGTAATGTGCTGAAGAAACCCGGGAAGACGCAGGACTGTCTGTTGGCGCCGTGTGAGGGACTGGAGTGGGCCGTGTCCGATTGGACTGGGGTGCGTTGATAATTACATAGTTTTTGTTGTACTTAACGTGCAAATGAGCTACTTACCAACATCTGATCTTGCGTTTCATTGGTGGTGATTTTTCGTTTTCTGGAAGAACCGTATTATCTTTTGAAAGCTTTGTTGCATGTTTCTGCAATCTGAATCACTATGAGTGAATTTCTATAGTTTTGTTTGATAATTTATGAGCAAAGAATCAATTTATTACAATAAATTGTAAATATTAGCTTTTGTTATCCATTTTTTTTGTCTTCGAAACAAGCGCTGAAATCATTTAACTTTAGCGTTTATTTTTTTGCAGTAATTTATTTGCGTTTTATTGTATATGCGCTTACAAGTGTAAGCGCATATACAATAAAACGCAAATATACTATTGTAAAAAATAAAATACATATAAATGCATATATTATATGCAAGTTCCGCTGGTCCGTTCATTTTATTACAGGTTTTTTTTGTAATAATAATATTTGGGAAACGTTTGATATTTATTTTGGGTAACGTTAAGTTGACGGAAGTACGTATCCGTTCCTGCCGATAGAAACCATGACGTTATTCTTTTTGCTACAGTGCAACAGTTGTGGTCAGAGCCAGCGAACCCGTCGCGCGGTGTGCACATCCGAGAACGGCACCGTCTACCCGTCGTCCATGTGTACGGCGGCCAAGAAGCCGGATCTGTCCGACGCGTGCGCCAATGCACCGCCCTGTGCGGCGCAGTGGTTCTCCACAGAATGGAGCAAAGTAAGCTGAACTCAGCCTTACTGTGTTGAACATTGTTATAGGTGTTTTGTTTAAAAAGTGCCAAATTCTTTGCGATAATTTTTGTATTTTAGTATTATTTATTTGTATTATTTATATTATGTATATTTGTGTTATTTATATTTGTTTATATTTGTTTATTTACATTTGTATTATTTACATTTATATATTATTTTATTTTTATTATTTATTATTTAATTTTTTGTATTTTAGTATTATTTATTTGTATTATTTTTTTTGTATTATTTGTTTATTATACTTTTTGACTCTTGTATTTTTTAAACGTAAACATAAATTTAATAGTAAACACTGCCGAAACGGTAAAACTGGATCGAAAGGGTGATTAAATTAAAAGAAAGATTATTTTACATTTTACATCGATTATATTACATCGTATCCCATGAGTGATATCGGAAACAATTAAAAAGCTGCTAGGATGTTAGAAGAAAGTGATAATTATCAAGACGAAAGAGATTTTCTTACATGTTCTGTTTTGGCAATGTTCGTTGTAGTAGGTCACTTTTTCAGTGTCATTCTAATGTGTTTTTTGAACATTTTCCAAACTTTCTTTGCACACTTTTTGTAGCGCTTGCAGTCAGTAACCTGACTTTCACTTTTTGTATCTATAGTGTTCGGCCAGCTGCGGTGAAGGAGTACAGACCCGTGAGGTCTTCTGCGGCACCATCGACAACCGAAACTCCACCCAGGTCGTCCGGGTCAAAAATGGCTTATGCGAGGCCGATAAGAAGCTGGAGGAGAAACGCACCTGCAAGGAGAATTTCACGTGCGACGGACAATGGTTCAGCGGGCCATGGATGCCGGTAAGTGCAGTTATCTGTACCTTGTGATATACATGACAAATCGTAGTGTAGTGGCTTGCTGTCCGCCGGGATTACCAATCGTGCGCAAGCATATCAACGGTCTTTTGAATTTTAATGAATCTTAATTTAAAAACTGATTTAATTTTTTGAATTTCCATGTAAACAAACTACCGAGAAAGTTCTTATCATTTTCAAAATGCAGCTGGTGATTTTTGGCAAAATGTGGAGAAGTGGTAGTACAGTGGCTTGTGTACAATCAACTCATCATGTAATCCATACAAGTACACTTAACATAATGCGTATCGCACAATCAAAACCATTGAATTTGTCCAGCTTGTAGTTTTTTATTTATTGATGTGTATCCCAAGTTTTGATGTTTTTGCTTTGGTTGGTAGTGTACACAAAAATGTGGCGGTGGCTCGAAACGCCGTTATATCATCTGTCTGAAGAATGACAGTGTCGTGGACTCGGCCAGTTGCGATAAGGAAGAGAAACCCGCTGATTCTGAAGACTGCAACGCGCAACCATGCGATAAAGGTCAAGATGGCCTCTCCACCGATATTCTTTACATTTCAACAATAAAATCACATTTTTATACAATTTATTAACATTTGTGTAATTTTTTGAATTATTTTCGTATTTAGTCTTCATCTTGATTCAGATCTCTTATGTTGTTACCTTTTTTATTGCTTAAATGCATTTATTATATTAATAAAACGGAAACTTTCCAAAACTTGTTCGAAGAAACAAATTTGTTAAAAAGTTGTTTTTAATTTGTGCGAGAATTCCTGACATTAGTACTTTTTTCCAAATTAATTTCTTATTTATGCTTTACCTTATCATATCTTTTATATTATTGCATTTTTTGTTGTTTAAGTGCGATTGTTGATTACTACAATAGAAACTTTTTGAATAAGACTTTTTTTAAGAATTGGTTTAAAATGTGTACTAAATTTTTCTTGAAAAAGATTTTGATAAATTCCCATTTGTAGAGGGATTTTTGGGAGCCAAAGCCGATTCCGCCAATGGGACACAGAAGGACGCCGGTGTTCCGTGCGCTCAAGCGGAGTTCGGATGTTGCCCGGATAACGTTACGGTAGCTGATGGACCGTACGGAGCAGGTTGTAATGCGACGGACCCAGCGGAACCGGGAGCGAGTAAATCGCGGACTAGACGCTTGAAATCGGTGCCCATGTTCCCAATGGACAATAACGGAACGCTGGATCTGAACGGGACCGATGCGAATGCGACGGATACGACCGATAGCTTGGTAATTTGTGACACATAGCGACGATACCGTTTTACAAGTATCTGTGGTTAGCCAGTCACAATTTTAGCACTTGAATGTTTTATCATGTTCATTTATTAGCGAAACGAATATCTGAAACATAGAATAGAAACTAATCTCCAAGCAAAGTTGTTCAACAAAGGCTATTTGAGAAAATAGCTAAGCGTTTTTAAAAAACTGAAGTATTGTAAAAACGTAAAACATAAGTAGTACTAGGAAAAGTATTGGACAGGTATGGTTTCTTTAGGACTTGGACGAGAAGGACATGGTCACAACGGAAGCAACCCCGTCCGACAACGCCACCCTCGGCGAGGACCTGGCCATCTCCCCCACCCAACGCAAACCCATGCGCTCCCAGCCCATGCTCCGCAACACCACCGACTCCGCCAACGGTACCGACGCCGACGTCGCCGACTGCGAAGCATCCTCCTTTGGCTGTTGTCCCGATAACAGTACCGCCGCCAGCGGACCCGGTAATCAGGGATGCGACGACAGCGACATCGAAGGCTCGGCTGATGAGTGCGAGGCATCCGAGTTCGGGTGTTGTGATGATGGCTTCACACCCGCGCCGGCCGATAAGACGAAATGCCCTGCCAAGAGGACGAGACTACTACCTGGGAAACCCGGGAAGACGGAACCCCGGCCGCAAGGGGAGTGCGCGGCGACGGAGTTTGGATGTTGTGAGGATGGACAGACGCAGGCGTTGGGTCCGCAGCGGGACGGGTGTCCGGAGGCGGATTGCGCCAATAGTCACCATGGGTGTTGTCCGGATGGGGTGACGTTTGCCAGTGGACCGAGTTATGAGGAGTGTCCGCATACTAAAGTTCCCAAACAAAGTAAGATCCATTTTTGAACAATTTCGATCCATTTCGGTCAGTTTCGTAGTTTTCAAACGTACTGCAGTTATAGACATAATTATTCAAGATTTAAAACTAAGCAATCTACAATCATAGTACATATGATATCTTATGGATATTGATCGTAACATCCAGATACAATGGAGCAAGCGCTAGCTCTGCGATTTTCTGTGGGGACCATAATCATGTTTTCTCTATGCTTTAGACTTGTAGTTACACAGGGGTAACGTACTCTTCTTATTTAATATTATATAATTTTAATATTATTAGGAAAGAAAGTTGGGGAAAAAATAATATAAACTTTAGAATTCTGTGATAAACATTTGTAACCGGTTTTGAGGAAATATTTGAACAATTGTCAAAACCTCCATTTTTTCCACGTTGCTCTTGTGTGTTCGTTTAGACTGCGAGATGTACTCGGACCAAGGTACCTGCCGCAACTACAGCGTCAAATGGCATTATGACTTTGAATACGGCGACTGCAATCGATTCTGGTACGGTGGATGTGACGGCAATGATAACAGGGTAAGCCGACGAATTCACCCGGCTTCCCGTCACCATTTCACACTGTTCCCCTTTATAGTTCGATTCCGAGGGCGAATGCCAAGGAGAATGCATCCACCCGGTGGGTACGGCCGTCTGCAACCTGCCCAAGGTGCACGGACCCTGTGATCAGAATCTGCGCATGTGGTACTATGATAAGTACGTGCGGGAGTGCCTGCCGTTCCATTATGGAGGGTGTCTGGGGAATGATAATCGGTTCGAGAGTCGGGAGGATTGTAATGAACGGTGTGTGGAAACGGCTATTCCAGGTACGGGTCAATGCGTAAATGAACCGTGTTCGATAATTTTGGGATAAGCTAACGTTTTGGGATGAGAAGGTTCGCGCGCTGTCGTACGGTTGTGTTCATTCGCAATCAGATTAATGTGTTTAGTTGAAATTCGTAGTTGTAGTGGGGCTAATCTCGAAATTAATAGGCATTATACTGTCATTTTAAGTAAATAATGTCGCCAGACAGCCGGACTTAATAATCTGGTAGGCCTGTTGTAGTGCGAAACGTAGTGCAGTGGTTCGAGTTGGCTCTTGTAAGCGTTGCCCCATGTTCACCGATTCGTGAAATGTTGTTTAGCAATATTGACAGAAAACTGGGGATTTTAAACCTTTTGTAGAGATGCATGTAGAAATATTTTTGTTTGCAAATTGGTACGTTTCGGAAGCTCAGAAAACCCAGTTATTGCAGTCAGACTGGCATGTATAAGCACAACGTTATTTTCAGCATCAGTCTGCATTTTCCGGTCGTGTACTGTTTTTTGTGAAGGACAGCAATAAACGGCATTTGTCGAATACTTTACACGCTTGATATACTAAATAGTTAGAGTATTCAGTACTACGGTATAAAAATGGACCAATATGTCCATAAAGCACTGCTATTTAGATCCACTAATAAATTAAGGAAACGTTTTTCTATAGATGTGTGCCAGCAGCCCGTGCGTCAAGGCAAAGGCCCCGGGCAGATTGTGCGATGGTACTTTGATAAGGCCACCGGTCGATGCAATCAGTACTTCTACAGCGGAAGTGGCGGCAATGGAAACAGGTAAACACATGGCAACTACACAGCGATACACGTAACGGAGCAAACTCCGTATTTTACCGAATTGTCACGCGATGGCACGTGTCGACTATTACAGATTCACGTCCGAAGATCAGTGTCTTAAGAAATGCGGTGCTGGCGGGGAAACCGGAGAGCCAGGAACTGGGGAACCCGGGGGTGAAGCGCCTCGACCAGGTAAAGCAAACGAGAGGTTTTGTAGTTGGGAAGCGTACTTTTGTGCTACAAACTATGTTTCGACTAGTAAGTTTCGTGAATATGTAATCTATAACTTTCGAATTGTGACTGAATCAGCTTTGACTTTGGGGCAACCACCCTAGGTACTGGCTTTCAGAAACAGCGTTTTGAACGGATAGTCTAAGTTCATGAAAGCGTCTGATATGAGGTTGATTGCGTTACTATATCAACAAACTGTTGATCATCCACTTTTTCACAGCGGATATCTGCACCCTGGAGCGCGCCGAAGGTGACTGCAAGGAATACTATCCCAAGTTCTTTTTCGACCGCTACAGCCAACGCTGCGAACCCTTCATCTACACGGGTTGCAACGGCAACGAGAACCGCTTCGAGACCAACGAGGAGTGCCAGCAAGTCTGCCAGCGCTACCTCCCGCCTCCGGACGTCCCTACCGAGGCGCCCACCGTCAACCCGGCCGTGGCGCACTGTTTCCTCCCGAGTGATCGTGGGACGTGCGAACGGAGCTTACCGCGATGGCATTATGATAGTACGGATGGAGTGTGCAAGCGGTTCTTGTTTTCGGGATGTGGAGGAAATACGAACAACTTTGAGACGCAGTTGCATTGTCTTAATGACTGCGGCACGGCACAAGGTAAGGATTGCAACCATTAAACGTTGTATTACACAGAGAAAGTCTAAATTAATAATTTCCGGTCCGTTCGAATCGTTTTCACTTAGTCTGTTTGTTTAGAATGGTCTGTAGATCTGGGACCACTGTTCAACTGTGAAACTGAAGAATTTGTATTGTACAGTAGGAAAATACTCAGTTCGTATTGGGTTTGGTCAGAAAACGTTGTGACTGCACTTCCATAGATATCGTTATTGG
The DNA here is from genome assembly GCA_034698045.1 of Paramacrobiotus richtersi. Classification (NCBI taxonomy): domain Eukaryota; kingdom Metazoa; phylum Tardigrada; class Eutardigrada; order Parachela; family Macrobiotidae; genus Paramacrobiotus; species Paramacrobiotus richtersi. The sequence goes on from JAQGAU010000051.1 coordinate 15,845, forward strand.
CATAATTTGTCTAAATAGGATTGCATGGGATCTTGTGCACTACAGTGTGAAATCGTAGTGCATTGGCTAATGTGTATTCCAGGTCTTGACGGATTATCACATTATTTCATAAATAACTAGTTAAAAGGCAAACACTGATTTTTTTTTTGTTCAGAACAGCAGAACTAAAATTTTTAAGGAACGTGAAGTTTACGATATTTTTTGAACATTTGTTATATGCGAAAGGATCTTTTTTTGGTATGAAGAGTAACGTTGTTTCATGTTTCCCGTCATATCCTGCGGCAGCCTAGTAAACCATGGAGAAAACCACATTCCCCGCAATTCTAACAGTACATTTCTTTTGTTTTGAATAGATAAGTGTGATTTACCGAAAGTGGTCGGTCCCTGCCGCGGCCTGCTGAACGTGTACTACTTTGACAAGTACGAACGACGCTGTCTGCCGTTCCAATATGGCGGCTGCCAGGGCAATGCCAATCGCTTCCAGAGTGAAGAGGAGTGCGAGCAGGGCTGTAGTCATGTCATTGCACCACCGACCGCGCCTCCGGTGGATGAGAATACCCACACCATCCCGCCAGAGTATCCGCAGACGTATCCTACCGCGCCCGGACAGAATCCATATCTGGGTAAGACAAACATTCTCTTTTTCTCATTCACACTGTTAGTCTGTTGTTTGGCTCTGTTTTTCATTGTTTCTTCTACACATCGCTTCCGAATCTTGTTCGACTGCTTTGAGTTCTATTCTTTCACTCATTTAACCTAAGATTATTAGTAAGAGACCGAAGTTGAAATTGAAGACTTAGGAACATTCTTGATTATGTTGTATGCTTTTAATATGCTTTCCCGTTCATCGTGATCTTTTCTTGTGTTGAATTTTTTACCGAAATTCATAACGCTGTTTCGAATGTTTTCAATCTGTTATTGAAAGAATTTCGTTTGTTGATGAACCAATGTCTAAAAAACTCAAAATAACGATCGTTAACATGCTTTCTTCAACAGCCATCTGCAGTATGCCGGTGGACGCCGGCGCCTGCGATGAACGTCAAGCCCGTTACTACTACGACATCTCCCAAGGGAAGTGTCTGTCCTTCACCTACACGGGATGCGGCGGCAATCAGAACCATTTCCACACGACGGAGCAGTGCGAAGGCTTCTGCGCGCAATGTACATACTTCCATACAAAATGTATCGTATCGTTATGTATCGTTATAAACAAGACCTTTTTCACAGTTGGTGTCGGTTGTCCGGCCAGGACGTGTGATATCCAGTGCCCGTATGGCTACGAGAACGATCCCAGTTCGTGTCCCACTTGTCGCTGCGTGGAGCCGTGTCGGGATATTCAGTGTCCGGCGTACGCGACCTGTACCGTGCAATCGCTACCGAATGGAGAGTTTGTTGGAACTTGCACCTCACGATGTAAGATAATTGCGGGAAAGTTGTGAATTTCAGTTGAAAAAGTCCGAGTAACTTCGGTAACCGGGGATTTGAAATTTTTCAGCTAACTACACAGGAGCAATAATGTAGAATTAAGCACGGATACAACTGAAAAGTACATTAAGTAGGAAATAAGAATATCGTTTCCTATTTTCATTATATTTAAATATGACAGTTTTATTGCTTAAGGTAACTGCGTAACTTTCTGTAAGGTGCATCGCAGGTAATTCCACGAATGGGCAAAATCGTGAACAACCGTAGACAAGTGGCCATAGCTGTGCGGCCTCAGTAGTACAGTACTGGTCCATGTTAAGCAAACGCCAATAGGCAAGAAAAAGAATCTGGTGGAAAAAGATTTATTTAGAAATTTCAAATATTTTTTCGTGCAAAAATGCACTCTACGATAAAAACAATTTCTGAATAAAAAATTTAAATGATCTTTTAATACGTATATGAGGATGTTATAAGTGATGTAAACTGCAGCATATTTTAAAAAAAAAAGCGGGTTAGATTAGGTTGTATATGTTTGATAATCAGTTATATACGTTTCCCATCATTCTGTTTTGCAGTGGAGAAAGCCGGCACCTGTCCACGTTTGGAGGACATCCCTCCAGGCTCATGTGATCGGGCTTGCGGTAGTGATAACGAGTGTCACGGTCAGCAGAAGTGCTGCAATAACGGCTGCGGCACAGCGTGCATGACCCCCGTCGAACTGGGTAATCCGTTAACCTGATTCGTTATCGAGTCCAGTAGGAACTCATTTGGGGTGGATGTTGTTGTAGGCGAACAACCACCGGTGGATCCACATGTCGAGCCTCATCCACCGTATGATCCCAGTGATCCCCATCCGCCTCCCGTCTACCCCGTGTATCCCGAGGGTCCAGTGGCGCCTGAACCGCAACCAGCTCCCGAAGGCCAACGTAAGTACCGAGCTAATAGTGTTGCTGTTGTTTGAATATATGCGTTACGTAACTTTTCGTTCGTCTCTTGTATTCTGGATGTAAACGGTGTGGGTGTACTGTATGCAGTCTTTGCATACATTAGGTTCTGTTTCTGTTGGAAGGGTAGTCAGAAGAGTAGCTTGAACGTTTGCAGTTATGAAACTTTTCAAAGGCAATGGATACTTTGATTTGCATGATATCTGTTGTTATGTCTTTACAAGCTTACAAGACATTTTTGTTTTTCTTCTTAAAGTGCTCGAATGGCTTGAAAATCTTAATGGTCGAACAAAATCATGAGTACAACAAAAAAGCAGCATGCTTTGCGAAAAATTCTCTTATGTGAGATTAGCTTCGAAACTTCATTTTTGATTTGAAATGCGATTCAAGCGTTTGAACCTTAGTGTTTTGATTTAAAGTGGCGTCACAATAGGCAGTATGCTGCGGAATCCCGCTCTGGGGTTTAAAATTGAGTACTTTTTAAGTAGTGTTGCATCTGTGATACACTCATCATACTACGGTATATAGCATACCCCGCGTTCATCTCGGCTGGTCTCCATGAGCAGCGCGCCGAACCCGGCCAATCCATAACTCTCCCGTGTCCCGCCCACGGAGTCCCCGAACCCCAAGTGACATGGCAGCACAACAACCACACTATCCGCCTGGACGAGCACCATCTGCAGCAGCGCGGCCATGATCTGCACATTGAGGATGTCCGCGTGGAGGATTCCGGGGAATATGTGTGCTTTGCCAATAACGGCCTGGGACCCAGTGCGGAACACCACATCCGACTCAATATCGAAGGTACACAAGTAATTGTCTTCTGGAAAGATTTCTCCTGTGTAATTTCTCGTTCCGGGCTATTTCAATTGTCAGATTCGTGTATTTGCGTTGAAGCGCGAGGAAATTTTTTTTTGTGACATACCTTTACAATAGATCAAGTTTTTTATCCATGTGTCAGTTCCGTGTGGATTAGCCTTGCACAGCTAGGCTGGTGCAGCGTTTGAACGTGTGGTTGGTTGCAGCGGTGGTCAGGATCGATGGTGGGGATACGGTGGTTAGTTCGCGGTTGGGTGATCGAGCCATACTGAAGTGTGCGGCACATGGTGTACCGCAACCGAGGATCAGCTGGAGCAAAGGTAACTTGTGTATGTAGCAAGTTATCAAAGGATTCTGATATGGTTTTCGCGTAGTGGGTTGTAAACGTAACTTACTTCTTTGTTAGAGCATAGGTCTTTAGGTTGGAGGGTTTTGATTGGAATATGAAAAATGTGTACATTTTGTGTAGGAGGTGAGCCTATCGGACAGGACCAGACCAAGCTCCGTCAAACCGGCGACGACTCACTGGTGATCGAGAACGTCCAGTACGACGACCAGAGCGTTTATATCTGCACGGCCGACAACGGGGTCCATGCGCCGGCTATCAAGAATGTTGTCTTCCGAGTACACGGTAAGAAACACATGTCCATGCTTTTAACCAAGTATAGAATACGATATCAAAGCTCCACTGTACAAGGTCAGCTAATACGGGAAATTGAGCGGTTGTAACGGTAGATTATCCTTATTTGCAGAGGAAATCAAAGCCCAGATCGTCGCCCAGGCCGCCAACTTCGCCTCGGGTTCGACACTGCGTCTGGACTGCCGGGCCAGCGGGTACCCGCAGCCCCGTGTCCGCTGGTACCTGAACGCGCAGGAGATCGTCTCGGACGGGGACCGGTCGCAGGTCTTCACCAACGGCACACTGCTGATCAAGAAGGCGCGCTCCTCGGATGCCGGCGTGTACCAGTGTCAGGCCAGTAATGAGCAGAGCACCAGCTCGGACTCCCTGCGCATCTTCATAACAGGTCAATATGAGGGCAGTACAGTGACAGCGCAGGCAGAGCATGTGCACGAGCGGATGGTGCTTGATCTGCGTGTACCGCATCCGCTGCAGATTGAGCTGCAGCGCGTTGTCAGGGCGTAGTTAATACGTATCGGTACTCTGGTGATTCAGATTGGCGCGTATCGCACAAAGAAAACGGTGTTAATTATGAGTTTTAATAGGATCGGAGCAGGATAATACTGTACCGGCTCTTGTATAACTTTACAATGGACGATTTAGTATTACAAAAATGGCTCATTAAAGCAAATGCGGATGCCGTAGCAGTTCCCTGTACGCACTATAGACACTCGTGTTCGGTGAAGCACACGTTTTCTTCAGTACAAATAGTGAATTTCATTGACAATTTAAAACAAAGAGATGAATATGCTCTTGCAAAAACGTTGCTTCCCACTGTCCAGATCTGGGTGTGTTATTCTCTTTTATAAAGTACGTAAGCAATCTAGGTGGCCGAAATAAAAAAATCCGAAAATACACAAATTCACAGTATTGGCCAACATGATGCAAAAACGCTATAAAAAATGATAAGGATAATTAGAAATAAAATAATAAGTAAAAATAACTAAGAAAAATAAAAAAAATGATAAGAATAATTAGAAATAAAATAATAGTAAAAGATAATTAATAAAAAAAATAAAAAAATGATGATAAAAATAGAAATAATATGGTAAAATAATAATAAATAAATGAACGATAATGATGTACATCAACAGTGACAAAATAATTGATCTTTGCTGTTTATTGTGCAGGCGCCCCGCTGACCACTGAGTGCACGGACAACGAGTACTACGCCAACTGCAAGTTGATCGTCGTGGCGGAGCTGTGCAACAACGAGTACTACGCCAAATTCTGCTGCAAATCCTGCACGGAATCGGGGCAGATTCGCGCCGGCTCCCATCGGCGCCGTCGGAAGCGCTCACTGCGCCCCGTGCACTTCCTCTAACGCCCATCTTTGAAGGAGACATTTTCTAGCGCAACACACGGTGTGTCTATTTATTTTGCTGTTTCGTGTTTTGTGTCACACTTTGTTTCGTGCATTTTCCCATTTGTAACCTGCATTTACAGATATTTGTCATGGTGTTTTGATAGTTAGACGCGAATATGGTTAACTTCGATTTTGTGTGCTCAATCAACAATAAAAACTTAGCGTTTAGCGAATAAAAGGTTTTCGAGCGAGAACTGCCTTCGAGCTGCTGCGTAAGAATCTGATGCACTTATGTTTTGAAACAGTTCTTTTAATGTCTTCCATATATGATCAATGACACAAGTAAAAACTAAATGATAAAAAAAGAAAAAATAATACAGTAAATAATAAATCAAACTAGAAAAAACGTTGGTACGCTTATAATTTCGTACACTTTACGAGCAAATTTGTCAGGTCACTTAACTGATATATCTGCTTAATTAAGCAATGCATGGACAAAGAATAATAATAACGATAGAATTTGTAAAGAAAACAATACGGAAAAATGTTACGTTAGTAGTATTTTGACGTAAATAACTGCTGAAATTCGGCATAAATGTGTTCCTTAACGTTTACCATTAGAGTGAGGACGTAAGTACAACGACAAAACAAACGGAGCTTCGCAAATCTCAGCGGTATACGTATTGTATCCATAGTATTGCTTCTCTTCATCTCTTGTATTGTACCCTTACTGTTCTATAACTCGATGGCACGTTTACGGTGTAAACAGAAAGCTAACAGAAAACACTTGTCATCAAAACGCAGACTAATGAAACCACAAAAGCAAAAACTACAAAAGACTGTAATTTCTCAAATTTCTCCATTCCGTCCATGGTGCCCAAAATGGACGCTGCATTTCTTCTTTGTAACACAATTGCCAAAAACGCTGCCGTAGAAATTCATGGGACCGGAGTTCGCGTTCGTTCGTATTTGTATTCATTTCGTAACCAGAGAAACCCCGTTGTGGGACATGTCAAGTCCGATTGCATACTACAAAATTCACAAGAATTTTAGTACTGAAGATCTAAAAATCCCAAAACTCTAAGAAAAAGAGATCGCTAGGCAAGTGCTGATAAAGTGCGCGATGTGTCAACTTTTGATGGGTTTCCGGATGATACCAGTGATCGGCATATGCTACTGTTAATTTATACAGGCAATTTTTTGTTTATATAATCGGCATAGTGTTGCTTACTAGATAGAAGATTGATCGTCGTCTACGTTAGGCATAGTCGTAATGGCGGAAGATAAGAGGACAGTGAAACGGACGAAACGTGCTTAGGATGAACTATGCGTTTGCGTTATTCCGCGAAAAACAACTGCAAAACAGGGTTGCACGGTGCAAACTATTTGCCACAATACATTTATGACAACCAGGGCCTCTTTCGCATACTAGCGTGATCATTGATGGTTGCTGTGTGGCATTCATTACATAACCGTCACAGTGGAATTGTGGCACCAAACTCTCTGACGAAACCTGCCAACAGTCGGGCGCCATGAGGCGTAGCTTGGAGCCTTGCAATGGAGAGCTAGAGAGGCACGTGTGCCCAGCGCGAAAACGCGATCTTTAAAACCGGGAAAGGTCAAATAGATTACCACTGGATCGATCACGGATACCCAGCTGTAAGGAAAGCCTACTAAATATATCAACCATTCCGGTGGTTCAGCGATGCCAGCGGTAATAACCAGATCGGCAATTTGATATGGCCAGTAACACAATAAAAACGTGACCGTCAGTATAATATACACAACGAGTCCGCGAATCCGCTTGTTGTTTCCTTGCTTCTTCATTGCCCAAAACTTCTTTACGACAAATATCGAAGCAACTGCAATAAGAAACATCGGAATATGGTTTACCACTACAAGCATAAACAGCTTCCAATTTCGAAGCGACTCCTCCTGGATCCTGCAGTCAGAAGGAGACGATACCGTTGCTTGCATAGCATTAACTATTATCCCACAACCAGTCACAAACGCCACGCTCGGTATGATTACTAATAAAACTCCGCGAGCCACCATAAAATTATGTCTCTGTTTGTAATTCACTGGCCAGAATAACGCCCTGAAACGATTCAAACTAATAACAGCATGGATTATGATAACCATGGTCGGGGAAGCCCATACCAAAAAAAGGTCAACATGACAAATGGGAGGAATAGCGCACAGCGAGGTCAGCTTCTCACAAACGACGGCATCAAAGATTGGAAAATCAATCGCCAGGTTTATGAAAGAGAGTGTGATAAAATAGTAGCTAAAAGGAGTTTGTAGGCTCTTACATGACAGAAAGATGGATATCACACACAGGTTCAGTATTGTCCCTGTTCCATCAATAAAAAGGAACATATAGTCCTGCCAATCCAATACGTAAAAACTATCACTAGAGCGATTCTGCGTAACGTTGGCACTTGCATTGGTCATGTCTAATCAGATGCTTCTTAGCATCAGCAAGGTAGATAGTTTAGATAAGCCTAACTGTTCATGTATATTGCGTCCTAAAGGTCACTAAAATATAACCTACGGTTAAGTCTGTTCTGTAATGTTTTTCCTACCGCACTACAGACTGTGATGCAAATTGCAACAGCTAGCAGATGCTCATCAGAAAGAAGCATACTTGCAGTGGGAACTGTGTTCCTACGATTGACTAGAATAATACGCAAATTCGCAATGGTTAGCAGTCTACAGATGGCAAAACTAAAGTTGACTTCGCTTCACCAAAACTCGACCACAACGTTTTAGTCGCCAAAATCCACTTGGTTAAAAGGATTAGTGATCTCGCTTTGTTAATGTTTTGGTGAGTTAACGAAGTTTAACTGATACCAAAGGCCGCATACCACGAAACATGGAAAACAGCATAATCATGACAGTTTCAAATATGCCGACCCGTGATACAACAAACACAGCGCTGTTTTTAAAATCCTCCTTATTTATCGGGTACCCTTCCGTCGGAAAAATTGATAGTTTTTACCAAAAAACCATTGTTTTCTGCAAAAACTGGCCTGTATTTGTTAACCGTCACCAAACCAAAATTTGTAACCGCTAAAACAGACTTCACCAAAACGTTTGGTCACTAAAAATTACAGACTAAAAATGTTAGTTTTTGCAAAAGTTAACGGCGTGAACCAACTCATTAGTTGACTAATTTAGTTTTGCCATCCCTAGACCGTCACACTGCACGTTCGTCATCGAAAACTGAAATCCGTATTAATTTGTTTAGCACTACTGTACTGTACTGCCACCATCATATTTCTTGTATTGTTATATGGAATCAGCCGTCAGATCAGGTGCGGGTAGAAACCCTTCGGTATACAACTGGAAACAGTTTACTGCGTAACCCTGCGTAAAACAGTCGATCAGCGCGTTGCCTTCTCGATGCAGATTATGCATCCTGGACGAAGCTTTGTCATAGACAAACTCAAGGAAAAAGACCGCTGAGTGCAAAAAGAATCCAGGAAATCGGGACCAAGCCGGTGGTGATCGGGCGAGCGCGCCTATCATCAGCCAGGCCAACAAACGATGATACGATAGATCGCTTCCGTTTGACTAAGGATGAGCCGTGTCAATTATCGCGCCCGGTCTTTATAGTCAAGTACAAGTCTCTTATTGGACGGTTTTTTCTTATGGTCATCTCAGAGAATTTTTTGTGGGAAATACATATTACGGTTTGATCGAGCATTTAGTACGGTGTTTGTAAGGCTTCCTTGTGTTCGGGCAAAATGTTGTTGTGGTCAGCAGTTAGTAGTATAGACTGCTGCAGGTAGACGCCACGCTATTGTACGATATGTATTGATTACGCTCTTGTCATAAACCACCAAAGTTCATACCACATATCTGTTCTCCGTTGTCCGTATGATTGCGAATGCGATGGAGTCCATTATGATTTCTGCCCGCTGGAAATCGAGCGCTGTATCTCCGCAGTTCAGTGGGTGTTGACTTACACGGAAAAAAGTTAACAGCCATAAGCGTAAAAGGTTGGGAGCATTCATGAAACGGCAGGAGGAAAAGAAAAATGTGTATGCATGAGCCTGTACGATGGCTGGACGATGCCCTTCTACTACAGAATTCCGGGGGAAACGTTAGAAGAGACGCTGACGATCAGACCGTCCGCATCCCTTCTAACGTTAATCCGCTATCACAGATACGCGTTAATTATTCGTTTACAGAACAACTCGATAACGTAAAAATTACCATTGAGGTATCGTTAGTCAATATAACCATCCACCTAACAATTGTAATCACACTGAGCAGCAGGTTTGTATGCATCGAATCGCGTCTGCGGCTTCGAGTTACCGGGTACCCAGTGTCCGCTCCCAGCAGGTCTGGTCTATTATTTACCTGACTTGTACTCTGTTGTGGTAAATGTTCTACAGAGTCGAGTGTGTAATGTTGTTTTATCATGCGCTATACTAGTACGTCCGGAATACTGTTCGGGTAACGTGGTCTGCTCGCTGCTTACGCAATACATAAGTCATACACTTTTCGGGAATTAATTCCACCATTAACTGCATACATTAAGTTACATAAGTAATTGTCGTTGACTACAACGGTCGAGACCCGCTGTTTAGCAAGAAACGAACGTTTTCTAGCAAAAATTTGCCCGTAAGGGAGAAGTTTGTGTCTGAGCAGCTTCAGTCTTATTAATTTTCAACTGATTGGCTTGAAACAGCATCAGTTATTCGTTTGTATGTACAAGAATGTTATGAACCAAATCAGCGCAACAACACGTTCTTTATTTTCTACATTTCGTGCCAAAAATTCGAAACGGAGTATTTTTTCGACACGAGAGCCAAAACTATGAATGTAAAAGATCTTACACTCATAGTTTTCGCGCACGCAACGCATTAACGCGCATTAACTATACTATACGCAAAAAAAAGCGTTAACGATACGGCTTAGTTGTAGAACTAAACCGTAAAGTTAATGGCTTAATGCGTTTTTCCCGAAAATTTTACCAAGATTGACCAGGCATTATATAAACAGTACTCGTATGCAAGAGCAAAATGTCATAATGATCTGTATACTGTATACTAGCTTAGTACACATTGTATGTGGATACGCTGTTTTTCCGAACCTGGTGTTGTAATCTACACAGTATTATTCTGCTAATTGTGTTATTCTGTTGTGTGCTGGAAAAAGGAGAACTATACTACCTTGGTATATGCAACACAGATGTTGCTTGAGGCCAGGCTGATGATTCATGCTGTCATACCTATTCCTCAATGGAAAATCTGATTGAAAGCTTCAAAGCAGCAATAACAGTACAGCTTATATAGTTTTTATATACTTTTTAAGTTTAGTTTTCATTTTTTTTCGTGTGTACATTTTAAGTAGTAAACTTCTAATATGTATCCAAAACATGCTTCACTCATCATCATTAAAATACCACGCACACAAAGAACATTTTCGTTTTGTAACACTACGTACTTCCGACAACGACTGTCCCTTGCAATTCAACGAGGAAATTAAAGTGTTAAAGATGGAACAGAATACAGCCCACATATGTTATATAACTAACGTAAGCCACAAAAATGAAAAGCACCGCAGCATCCGTAACAGAAGCGCTAGCATTAACCATTATGATGCAAGAATAACTTTATTATTTTGTCATGACAGTCCACTTATTTGCCAGTATCAATTATGATGTATCTTGTTTCCTCAGTTATGCACGTGTTCCAGCACTGGGGTTTGCGTTATATGGGTTCTGGCGCCGTCGATGCAGTTGTTTGCCGAACCTGCCTGCAAATCTTAGTGCGACTTGACGATCGACTGCGGTCCATTGCCGGGAATTTTGGCCGGTCCACTGCCGTGGTCTCCAACCACATCCAATCCCGCTCCTGCTCGACTATCTTGTTCCGAAACTCTGATGGGGATGGCTGTTCTATTTGTGAGGTCAATGGTTTTACGGATGCCACTCGGGGCATAAGCATGCTGAATCACCAACATCATAATTATGCATAATAACCCAGTATAGGAAACCAGCCGATGCACCATTTTTCACAAGTCCCTGTTTGAGGCGCGTAGTAAGTAATAACAGCAGCTAAACGCAGACAGCAGATCGGCAGATAGTCAAGACTTAGCAATGATGTGGTATAATAAAAATTATGAATCGCTTCTGGGACCTAATATTATTGAGGCGATTATATGGAAAACCAAGCAGTTTGTCCCTCAGGGGTTGTCGTCGACGGCTCAACCCTGCAGATTATATATCTGTTTTGTTAGGTACGACCGTACGTACGTACATCCTGTATACAGACTTACAATTAGGCTAGTTGCGAGCGCCATGTGTACTGCTTACAATTGGTCGTAATGATATGCTTACTCATCTTTCGGTCCAAATGCATGAATGTCGTCCGGTCCTAGTGGATACATGTTCCGGTTCTTTAGCTAATGATAATGCAGTAAAATGTTTCTTGCTCTGTTGAATGTTGCTAGCAACGTAACTTCTGACGATACGGCTATACAAACTTGTATAGTTATATATATAAAACATGCTTGTGCAGTTGTTTCCAGAAATGCAACTGCAAAACAGGCCCACAGGGTTGAAAACTATATAGCATACTGCATGTAAAACAGTAAGAGTAAGAGTCTACTAGTGACGTAAGTACTAATATTTGCTGCTTGCATTGCTTGTGTGACGATCATTGCTTGGCAAAGCGGAATTATCGCACCGGACTCTCTGACGAAACCAGTGAACAGTCGGGCGCGATGCAGCATCACTTGGAGCCCTGCAATGCCGAGCTGTAGAAGCGCGTTTGCCAAGCACGTAAACGCGATCCTTGAAGCCGGGAAATGTCCAAAAGATCACTACCGGATCGATCACAGATACCCAGCTGTAAGGAAAAACTACCAAATACATCAACCATTCCGGTGGTACAGCGATGTCGGCGGTAATAATCACATCAGAAATGTAATACGGACAATAACAACATAAAATCGTGACTGTCAGTATGATATACACAACGAGTCCGCGAATCCGCTTGTTGTTGCCTTGCTTCTTCATTAGCCAAAACTTTCTGATGACAAATATCGAAGCAATTGCAATAAGAAGCAGCGGAATATGGTTTAACACCACAAGTATAAATAGCTTCCAAATCCGGAGCGACCCCTGCTGGACCGCGCAGTCACCAGCAGCAGATATCGTTGCCTGCATAGCATTCATCATTATCCCACACGCAGTCACGAAAGCGACGCTTAGTATGGTTAATAACAACACTCTGCGAGCAACCAGAAAATTATGTCTCTGTTTGTAATTCACTGGCCAGAGTAAGGCCCACAAGCGATTCAAGCTAACAGCAGCATGGATTATAACAACCATACTCGGGGCCGCCCATATCAAAAACAGTTCAAAATGGCAAATGGGAGAAATAGCGCACAGCGAAGTTAGCTTCACACAAACGACGGCGTCAATGAGTGGAAAGTCAAGGGCAAGATTGATAAAAGATAACGTAATGAAGTAATAGCTGAAAGGAGTGCGTAAGCTCTTGCTTATCATAAAAATGACTATTACACAAAGGTTCAGTATTGTTCCAATTCCATCAATAACTAGAAACATATAGTCCTGCCAGTCCAAGGCGTAAGAGGTGGCATCAGAGCTATTCTGCATAATGTTCGCACTTGTGTTGGCCATTTCCGTCAGTTTTCTCAGTGTTAGCAAGATAGTTGGTTTAGATCAGCATGGTACATGTATGCATTACAAGCTAAAGGTCACTAAACAATCTGCGGCAAATTTATACATTCTCATTCAATAAACTATTCTGCAATGCAGTCTTGCTGTTGCACTATATACAGATCGGGATGCCGAAGCTAGTTGCAGATGCTCATCAAAAGTTATATTGTTTGTCGATCAGCAGGTGCAACAAGATAGATTTCTCTTTCTGGGGAGACCTATTATCCAAAGTACACACATAAACCCAAGTCTTACCAAGAATACTGCAAGCCAACCGCAGCATGCGTAAACATAATATTACATACCAATACCACAAGCCAAACCAGACTGTTGTTGACTAAGCACATTATTGTCCATATATCCGCTGTCTTTTTTTGCATGCCTTGATACAAGAAACGTGGTGTTTGCCTTTTATGGAGTTCTTTGCGTTGCGCACGGCTAATCCGGTATTAGTTATCGACCGAAGAAAATAGGGCACCTGATGAGCGACGAAACAGCGGTTTGGCTGAAAATAAGTTGTCATATTGCTTTACTGATACGTTAGCAGAAATTCACAATTCCTACATGTTAAGAGACGCGAGTGATTTCTTCTGTAATCTTTTTTTTTCTCTTTTTTTGGCTTCGTGCGAAAATGTCTTGGCCTTGTAGCATATTGTTCTGGTGGGCATTTGACAACAAACTTGAGTACATTTGGTTGATCATATCCAGTCGATGTCAACTTTTATGCGCAACTAACCGGCTCCAGAACACATCACTGCGTCGAGTCTGCAACGGTCACCATGGTTTGTCGTGCAACAACAGTACAAGAAGATATGGATTATGGAGTCGCCATATTGAGCTGAATAACGTGATGCAGAGATCTCTGACGAGCGCAGGTTATCCATGTCCGAGGGAACCTGCAGGATTGTCCACGGTCAAGAGGCCAAAGAGGCCTGACGGTATGGCACTAATTCCTGTCCGTCAGGGAAAAGCCGTCGTATGGGATGCCACGTGTGGGGATACAGTAGCTGACTCCTACATCAAGCGGCAGCGCTAGACACGGCCGGACACGTTACGCAGCTGGCCGAGAATCAAAAGCGCCGCACTTACGCATTCTTGGAAGGACGGAGTTCTGTGTTTTATCCGTTGGCGGTAGAAACGCTCGGAACCCTCGGTTCGGCTGTTATTGAACTTATTCAGTTCGCCGGACGTCAGATTCGGGAATCCAACGGGAGAGTCGCGATCAACCGCCTTTGGAAGGAAAACGTTCACAAATCGTACATCGACTCCTTGTTCTTTCAACTGAGCTCCGATAAATGCATTGTAATCTTTCACAGCTCTGAACTTACTTTGCTCCAGGCGGTCATAACCCTCACATTCGCCACAAACGAAATTTCGATAACAACAGAAATGTAAAAAGTATTTTAATAATATCACATAAGGCGATAAATTTCGTCTATACTGACGACTGACCAAATACCACTGTTGGGAATAAAGCGGGTCTCGGAACATGTACTGCTGCTTCGTTTGTGGCATCGCAGGGTTGGTATTATTGATGTTTCCAAAAAGTGGGAAAGGTAAATTGCGATCAGCACCATCAGCTAGATCACGTTTTGTGCGTGGTTTGATAACCTGCTGTTCTAGCCATACAACCTGTAACAATTAATTTGCTGATAGTTAGCAGACGTTAATTCTGAACAGAGAAAAGGTGACTAAAAAATGTAGAAAAACGTTAAAAACAGTCAGTAGTGTAGCTCGAAATTGTAATTAAATTTGCATTTTTGCATACGAGACTAGAAATCAGCACTCACCTCAGGGTCATCGGTAAGAGTTTGATGAGCATCCCGGGAATTCGTGAAAGATCGCTTGGCGATTCCTGGATGTTCCAGCAAATAATAATCTTGTAAGCTTCCGATCTAGCGACAAATCCGAAAGCACGTGACTCTAGTGAAATTACAGCCGAGCAGCATCACGTACCTGTCCCACATATCCACAACCGTGACGTTTCGCGAGTTCTCTGGCTTCCTCTGGTCCACCAAGGACTTGGACAGCAATTTGATTGGAGTACAAATGATCTGATTGAGCAGTAAACAAGACAATGGAAATGAACAGCGACAAAGGGATATACATTCTAATTTTTAATAGAAATCCAAAAGAACGACAATGATGACGAGAACAAGAAGAATCGTGAACAGCCTGTGGTAGTGTCCAGTGGACGATCAGGTAAGTACAGGTTCAAGACGCTTGCAAAACCGAGTTTTTCCTAATCTGCAGCAAAGCGTCTTATCTTACCCACCTTTCTGTTCACAATTGAAGCAGATAAGCTAATCAGCCGCTATCGAATTTCTCCTTAATCACTTGTTATGATTAGATAAGTGTATTTTGATTCGCAAATATTGATCAGATATTGCACATTTTTGTCATATATTACTGCGGTGTGCAGGAGGATGACATCAGCGGTAGCGATGATATCATATCACGTTCTGGCCACACGCACATTATTTGGGCTGGACCAATCGTGTGCACTTGGAACACAAACCAGAAATCCACAAGAAATCCAGAATGCAAGTTTCAAAGAAATCCAAAATCCGGCATTTGATGTCCTGGTGAAATGCACCCTGTAATCAGTTTCACTTTTGCCCGAAGCAAACACTGGCTTCGTCACAGGTTGACCAGTTTCTCCACGAGGTGAAATACCTACTACAGCCTCCTACTAAAGGTCACGGATGTGGATCTACCTGTTGCTAATAGTCCAGAACCTACGAATCGCAGGTTCGCGTTCCACGTAGGAACCGCTACATTTCTAATTTTGATTCCCGAATTCTGGTAAACTCTCTGCAAGACCCTCCAATCATACGCTGGTATGTAAAGAAATTGTTTGAAGCTTTCACGTACAAATGTTCTGAGAAATGCGCGTTGCAGTCAGCACCGGCAAAAGTCGCCGCTTATTTGTTGCTTGTTAATTACGCCTTAAATTCTAGTACAGTCCTGTTTTTACGTTAATCTTTGTAGTTTGCATTAACGTAACGCAAACAAAGACCAGCTTCACCTAAACATATATTGTCTACTAGATTATTAGACACCAGGATGTTAGCAGGGATATTACTGCATTTGCACAGTAACACCAAACCAGAGGCGCCATTTCCCTTAACAACAGCTAAACTAGCAGAGGAGATCGAAGAGGAACCACGTTTGCCCGTATTGGAAGTTTTAGAAAATGTGCTGATAAAATTAACAACCCAAATATGTGGCCAATGAACATTTTTGTGCGCAAGTGGATTTTCTGAAATCACAGTTATCGCTGGATTTTTGTTTTCGATTTTCATTAAGAAATCTGATCTCTTAAATCTTTGATAATCCTCAGTGGATGATGGTTGATTTCCTATGTATTTTAGCCTTTTAGGTAGTGGATTTTGTGCTGTTTTTCATAATTCTTCTGCCAGTTTTTGATATGATCCCTTTATTTGTTTGTGAAGTTAATGTCATGCATGTCGATGCATGGCGCCTGCTTGACCGAAATGGCTAGAAGAATAAACTTGTCTTGTCTTGACCCTTGTCTTATGTTGCAGCACCAAGGCGCTCGTGGCTACTTTGATATGAATGTCGAAAATGCCTGGAGGCGAAACTACACTGGCCGTGGAATTGTCGTCAGTATTGTTGATGATGGTGTGCAGATCAATCATCCCGACCTAATTCAGAACTACGTGAGAGGGTTTGTCAGGCATTCCTTCCATCGTATAAACAACTTTTTCTGCATTTCGCGTTTAGGATCCTAGAGCCAGTCTAGATATTATCGCCAAAGATGAGGATCCGACACCGACTGACGACGGAACCAATGAACACGGCACCCGGTACGAGGAAGTTCAATATAGATTACTTTCAACTTGAGAATGTTCTATGGGTTGTAGCTGTGCTGGTGTTGTGGCATCGGTAGCCGGAAACGATTACTGCGGTGTTGGCATTGCGTATAATTCAGGAATCGGGGATAAGTCCGGACATGCGTATTACTGTCCGTCACAGAAAAAGTAATCGACGGGAGCGGGGGTCTAGATACTCATTATTACTATTAATTTATTATTAGTATTACAACACAAGAGCAGACAACCCAGTAGGGACTTCAGGTCTGGTCGAACAGAGCTATATGAAAAATTAGGACAGATCAACATTTTAAGCATGAATTTGAAAACTGGCACACACCCGGCATCCAAAACATTTGGATTAGTTTTGAGAATCTTATCTAAAAGACTTCTTAGCCGCATTTCCATCGTCGTTTCCCCGAACTTCCGTTTGGCATCGTCAGCTCCGACGCATTACCATCTGTCACGGGAGTTCACAATCATAGTCCATTCGAACACAATAGCTACGTTCACTGCATCAGATTTGACCAGGATGTTCCTTCCTACGAGTTCTGTAACCGTACTACTGCAAAAATGACAAAGTTATTATATTAGGATTAAATTGCACTGTGTGTACCGATGATGCCGCTCCGGTCTTCAACGCCAGCAACAGCAGATAGCGATTACCTAGTTGGAACTTTATAGGTGTGCGCATGTTGGATGGCCACATGTATGATAGCACTGAGGCAGCGGCCCTAAGCTTCAACCCACAACACATCCATATTTATAGCGCAAGCTGGGGTCCGCCTGACGACGGGAAGAGTGTTGATGGTCCTGGACCGCTGGCGAGAAAAGCTCTCCACGATGGAATCAAATATGTCAGTACAAATATAATTGTATCCAGCTGAAGGTGGATTAATAATATTAATTAATGTAATCAGTCGTTGATTTCGCAAATATGAAGCATAGAAATGATCTTTGGCAGGGAAGAAAGGGACTGGGGTCAGTTTTTGTATGGGCATCCGGTGACGGTGGGGAGAATCAAGATAGTTGCAGCTGTGACGGCTACACAAGCTCCATTTACACTCTCGGCATCAGCAGTGCGGCACAGGACGGCAGCCGGCCATCGTATGTGGAGGAATGCCCGTCCACCCTGGCAACGACCTACAGTAGCGGCGGGAGCTGGCAACCGGCCATTATCACAACGGATCTCAATACACCCGGCAATGGCATGCATCCGTGTACGACTCAACACACGGCCACATCAGCGTCGGCGCCCCTCGCTGCCGGCATCATAGCACTGGTGCTGGAGGCCAACCCCCGCTTGAACTGGCGTGATGTGCAGCATCTGACGATACTGTCGGCTCGGCCGGAACCGTTGGTGGACGATGCCTGGGTTACTAATGGTATCGGCCGAAAACGTGGGATAAGAATTGATACAACAGCTAGTTTTGATGACAGTACCTTCGCTGTAACTTAGTGAGCGCGAAGTTACTGCATATTTGTTACACCCCAAAGATCATCCAACCCACGTACGTTTCATTGGCTGCAATGCACTGAAGAGACGGTATTAATTAAGGCTCAAGGCTGGGATTGGTAGGTTCCGGATTTCGAATGTTCGGTTCGGCTCGCGCACTGACCTTTGATCTGGTTATAAGTGATCCTGTATAGAAACGGTTGCACTATTGTGTTATCAATGCCGTCGCCGGAACCACAACACGCTCAACAATTAGTCATCCACTGCCATTTACCCTGTACAACGTGCCATGGAACGCATTTGGACGAATGTGATTCGTGTTACACAGGCTACTACATCCATAATTACCGCTGCTTGCGTAGCATGCCGTCTCGGATATGTTCTAACCAGGAATCAATGCTTGTCTATCCATGAACACCACGAAGAATGCGAGCATGGTATGCTGAACCAGTTTCCATGCTGCAATACAACTGATATTGTTGTGTCATTATGCTTAGGCTTGTACTTTGAACATCGGCTACTGACATGTCAGAAGTGTGATGCGGAATGTGGAACATGCTCTGGACCAACTTGGAAAGAATGCTTATCATGTAGACCTCCTCAAGTTCTCTTTTTTGGCTGGTGTTCAGACCACTGTCCGGATGGTTTTGCCCCCGACAATGGGACATGCTTAGCGAGAGGTGATCAGCAGCTGAATGGAACCGGTGATTCTGGAGTGTTCAGCTCGTCAAGCGTCTACCTTCTGACGGCAGCGACTGCCTGTACTGTGATAATTAGCATCGGACTCGTGGTTTTCTGTCGTTTACGAGCCAGACCATCTGGTGATCACCGTGGAATGAGCAATGGGCACAGTGTAAAGTACGCTAAGTTGCCAGATGCCGATGAAGAAGTGGACATGTTTTCCGAACGCAGATTATCAGATGGATTCGTGGATACTTAGTTTCGGGTGCCTTGTGTTTTATTCAAGTTTGTTTTTTGTCTGTTGGACATTTCCAGCTTTACATATTTCCTCAGGAAATTCTAAGTTTTTTGTTAAACAGGAGTTTCATTTTTTTCCATGGTGTTCCATTTTAATTTTTGGAATTGTAGAGCGTGAAAAATGAAAGGAATAAAGCACTTATGTGGTGTACCGTATACCTTTGATTTAGGGTTGTGCTGAACTCTCCTAAGTTCGTACAAATTTTAGTGCAAAACCTGAATTCTTCCCATAGGGACTTAAATGAAGCTACGTAAGCCGAAAATCTTTTCCGCAGAACGATCCACAGAAGTTCATATGCAGAAGTTGTCTTCCTGCACAGCGTCCCAAGAAAAGAAAAACAGAGCCGATTTTGTCAGCACAGTAGCACTATTATGGCCACCATCATATTTCTTGTAATGGTAGATAAAAGCAGCTGTTAGGTCAGATGTGCGCAGAAAACCTTCGTCTCACATTGGAAACAGTTCACTGCGTACCCTCTGCGCGAAACAGTTGCCTGCGCGATTCAGATTCTGCATCCTGGACGACGAAGCCTTGTCATCTACTGTACAAACTCGCGGAAAAAGACCGCTAAGTGCAAGAAAAATCCCGGAAATCGGTGTTGATCGGGCGAGCGAGCGCAAGCGCTTGCCTATCATCAGCCGGCCAACAAACGATGATACGATAGATCGCTTCCATTTGACTAACGATGAGCCGTGTCAATTATCGCGCCCGGTCTTTATAGTGTCTGTATGACAAGCAATTTGGCCCATGTGTGGCTCAATAACCGTCCACAGTTTACACAGTTTACTAAGCCGCGGCAATTGAGTTGAGAATTAAACACTGCTGATCGACGATTTTGACTCTACTGGCACACTCATAAAACTAGGTCAAATGGGATCTAGATGTCTATTCTTTGCGTTAAATCACGTCTTTCTCAAATAAACGCCGATTCAGTCAACTTTTTTAAATATCACTGTAAATTTCGACAAAATATTATGATACATTATAAAATTATAATATTACTGCTAAAACTGCAAAGATCAATATGCAGCAGAATTGACTTGAACCATTTCCTTTTTAAACTTTTAACAAAATACATTTAGTGTAAGATCTTGTTAAACTCCGCAAAAAAAAGGTTTTCCAACTAAAAAGTGCAAACCACTTTTTTCGTATGACATGTACAGCAGTCGGTATCTAATGTAAAATTAAATCAGAAAAAAAGGAAATCGAAAATAAATACCGTCTCAGATTTCAGAATAACTGAAAACTTTTTTTATAAAATATTCTACTGAAAATATGCGCAAGTCAGAGCCAGCAAAACTGTTATAATTTTCATTACTAAAAATTTGCCGGCATTTCCTCACGATCTGCAGTTTATCTGGGACATCGCCATTAAAAAGAAATTTGTATCGCCGTACACGCGCGCTGGATAATTAGCCGTTTGGCGCGTAACTAAACAAATTGAATTCTCTGGTCAACGCACAGATTCCAAGGATAACTTGCCTCCGTCGCTTAGAACACTTGTCATCACATTCTCATTAAACGCTTATTGTACAGGAATTTAAATTAAAAGATAAACGCTTACGATATAGTTGTGGAACGAACGGAACGCTTTCCAGTTCGTTTCAACTGTCGAGCCTAACCGGAAATAATCAATCAAAACCGGCTGGACTCTGTAGTGAGGTTTTTGAATATGTGGGTACGGAACAAATCAGATTTGCATTTTGATCTAGTTATTATTGAATTTTGATTAAGACTACTCAATTGTATATACATAGCATATCAACATACATACACGCAAAGCGAACGTTCGCAATCGTAATTTTTCTGACGTACAGATGTGAAAAGTAGCATTGGCGATGTGTCTCGTAATCCCGATTCTTTGTAGTTCAATTAGAATGCAGTTGTGTGTGGTTTGAACGCTGACACAGTGGCTTAAACAACTGTATATAGTAAAGTTCCAAACAACTACAAATTGAACTTACTTGCATGTTAAACAACATACAACTGATTCCAAAGCAAAAACTTGTGTTTACGTTTTTCGTCTACATAATGTGATGAAGCTTCTTCATTAAACATTTTTTTAAACGTATACTCGTTGTTTTTTGAATCAGTTAACAATCTCACCAGTCTAACTAAACATCTAATCATCATCGCGAACACAGAAAGTATTTCTTTTCTGTAATAAAATACTGATATTCTGAAAAAACAACACCATACTCTCTTGTTATCCACATTGTAAACTTCATTAAACATTGGTCTATAATAAGTAAACAAGATCAAATTACGCTGTTCAAACCATCAGTTCTGATGTGCGATTACATAACCAATTAGTAGGGAAAAACCTGCACATGTTTGATTAATCACCAACCAGCCGACCCGTGTCAGCCCACGTACGGCAGCATTCCTCGATATATCGCAGCTGTGTTTCTCTTCCAAGTCTTCCCCCCGGAAGCGACGATTCCGCCCAGGCGCCATGTATACTCTGTTCCAATGCATGAGAAAACAGCTCACCCTCATCATGCATGACAGAGCCGCCCTTCGACTGTGTTTGGCAAACGTCAACCGGGTTTGATCTCAAACGCCAATCGGGCGGACAAGATCAAGAAAAGCCTATTAATGAAATGCATGGGCCCTTCATCGATCTGTATGCATGATCTCTGAATGTTTGTGTACGTGTTTACCAAACGGATACGTGACAGTTGTGCGTCTACGTGGGTGGGGTACCGGGGGGTTCTTCGGCAAACAACCACGCCCACTTTTCTTCGAAGTTTGTCAACATTTCTGACAAAACTTGGCTTTTTTCAAATCCGTCACTACAGAACATCATTTTAGCATACACAGTTTGCGTTGTGGCCGATCTTCTAAATCTACGCTCAAGCTGCTACATTAGGTACGCTCTTCCGTTAAGATTGCCACAGACGTTTTTAAGGTTCTTTTTCGATTTGTTTATCAGTGTATTCAAAGCAGTTTACCCTTTTAATACAATAAACCGATTCAGATTAACTTAAACCGTTATTCGACCTTTATTGTACAACCACGCCCATATTTTTTTCAACGGTCAAGTGAAACAGTGAATCTACTAGTAAAGACCATATTCCGGCTTTGAATACATCTTTCTCAAGATTTACATACTTTTTTATGTGTAGTATCGTTTCCTCATTCAGCAATTACGAGCATTCTATCGATTTTTCAAAATCACGCCCACATTTTGCAACGGACACGCCTGCTGCCGCATCCATCTGCCTATGCATCCAGGCTCTTAACGTTGCTCATTTTTCTTACATTCAGACTCTTGTCTACAGAAATTCACTGCGTCTAATGTCTTCGTAAACTTTTATGTTGCTTTTAGATAAACGCCGGCTTTCCGTATCCTCATTTTTCAGTCCAGTGGAATTTCTGCATTCTGGTTTATTCCAAATTTATCTTACATCCTTCGGGCATCAAAACGATGAAATTTATATATCTCGTCCCTAAAAGAAATAGTTTATTTATGAATCAGTGAAGTGTGCCGGGACGACCCGCTGTTCCGTGTGCCATTACATCCATCTCACTGATCGGCAGGGAAATTGTTTCATTACCGTTTTCCGCCGGCTACAAACACCCAAGGAATATATATGGCCCACTGTAATCAAAAACGAATCATTTTCCACTTAAAACCCAGTTGGAGCGGTTAGTGTACACATTGCACGTTAAACTGGATTTGTGTTGGAGATCTTAGTACTTGAACTTGAAGGACTTTTGAAGATATATTTGTCAACGGGATATTCTTGCATTTTTATCCGCTCAACTGGGGAATAAGCGACATTGATTTGTCTGTTATGTTGATCATGCTTTTCTATGGGCAATCATGCGGATAAGTTGATAAGTCGGACAGTTGTGGTTACGTAAGTACAATGACGTTTTTTCATCAGTTTATTCACGGATATTTGCGTCTGCGCTAAAAATACATATTCTGACTGCGAAACAATGGGAACCAGTTAGACATACAGTAATAATTTAATCATGGACTGTCTACAGCGTGGATAGCACATTTCCACCCACTTTGTGTACAAAGACTGTGTGCTCTCATGTTTCATGTTATCCATAACAAACGCGTATCGATTTCATAATTTATACGAGTGCAACGCAAACATCACATGTTTCTGCACATTTTATACATTTCATCAGGGATATTAGTTAAATGGCAAAGATCTAAAAAGGTTATAACGTGTTGGCGTGAAAATGCCGTAACCCGTGTTTTTAATCAAGTAACAGCTTTTCAAACTAACGGCCTTGTTGATAACCACCCGGTTAGCTGAAGGTCGGGTTAATTGGCTAATTTAGAGGAAAATAACATGGCAAAACAAGGTTCCCGTAGGTGGTCGTTTTCCCCGTCAAAAAAACACCAAAACACAGCTAATCACATTTAACAAGCATACATAAATAATCTCCCAGCCGGGCTGATTCAGGGACACGGTAATCGCCGTCACTTGTGATATATGGCCCCGGTTATATTGGAGCTAATAATGGGAGCGCGCCAGTTTTTTCTCTCCGAAATGACTTGTGATGTTGCGCAAATTGGGCAGTCAAGTGTGTGTGGCAGTGCATCAAGTTCAAGTGCATATATTGATCGGTTGAATGTAGTTTTGCGTAGTTTAGTTAGCAGCCGTTTCTTTGCGTGATTACATGTCGTTAATCTTGGCAATCGGTTGCCTGCGCTGTGACTTCGGACATTGTAATAATGGGTTGACAATTTGTTCAACATTGCCTACCGTTACGCTCGTTATGGACGTTAACGACCGTAAGGCGACAGAGAAACGCAACGAAATCTGCTTTTTTCCGCGATAAGCCGAAAAAATCGTAAAAATGTCCGACGACAAAGATAAACATACAACTGCAAAACGGTAGTTTGGAGTCTGTCAAAAACCACGATTAGCCAAAAGAAGGAAGCATCCGAAACAAAAGCCGAAGTACAGTGATTGCCAGTTGACGTTTGTCTAAATAGACGAAATTAGCATTTACGATGCCTCTCGTGTTATTTGTTTAGCTGGCAGCTGATATGATCCGTTAAGCATGAGAAGCCGAACGTTTTACAAACGTGACGTATACCGGTTGTCTGGAAACCTTTAACCAATATGTTTCTTTTTCGGTGTTTGACACTTCAACCTAGAAGCATCTGATTGTGGCTAAACTGTTGCTAGTCTTCTGTACACTTCTAAAAGCGAGGCAACGATGTTTGTTCACCTTGCATGGAAATCTGCGTATAGCGTCCTACGTGACATTTGTAACAGTAGAAGCAAATAAACATGCTTTCCGTGGCTATAATATAAGCGTCGAAAAGCTTAACCGGAATTCGCACTACGCACTCTAACTTCCCTCCAAGTCTTCTATGATGCGATAACGAAGTATTTTCAATTAAATCCAACTCCCCATCCCGGCTGTTCCCCATGCCTCTCTCCCGCGTTTACACTCCAATACGATCGCATATCCACGCGGGGTGTTTATTGGTAAAGGGCTCTTTGGCGTCCCCCTGGGAGCAGTGATCATGGCGATGGATCTGGCACTCAACAATCTTCACGCACACATAATGTACACACACACTCACTTGGCCAATCATACAGCTGACTTGACGTCGGCCATACAGCGGGCCCAATTAATACAATCATAACCTCTGGTATAACTCGGTTAAGCCGACCGCCAAATGCATTATCACTCCCGCTGCTCCTGTCCTTGACGGCGATCCTTCCGCTGGGAGTGAGGACAGTTGTGTTATGCAATAAAAATTAGCATAACAGAGCTTCCCGGAAATGTTGACGGAATCCTTACGCTTTTATTGCGGCGGTTTGATGGGGTTTTCTCTTTTTCAAGATCGCTGTTGTAAAAAATAAAAATGCAAAGTACGAGGGACTGAACGAAGGCTCTTGTGCAGTGCAAGCGTCACTAACTGAAAACTTCTGCGTGAAGCGGTTAAGCTTAAAACTCAAGTCAGAATAGTGAGAGTTAGACTGAGGTATGCGATACTTTAACCACTTCTACTTGGCATTCTAATCCCAACTGGAAAGAAATGATATGTGAACAAAAGACTGCGTGATCAGTAAACAATACACAGTGGCTTGTTTGAAGATTCTGACTTGTCAAAGAAAGGTCAGATAGTACAGTAAACGAACAATGCTGAGCACACATTAGGTTAGAATTTGTTTACATAACTAATCGGTTTTGTGTACTCGGGTAACTAATCCTGATACTGTTTGCGATCGGTTAAACGCTGTTTATCTTGCTTGATCTTCTGTGTAACAGGCTGATTAGCATAAACCAAGTGCAGTAGCAAACCCGCTGCTGCACGCCAAACGAAGATCACTATTCTTCCACGGGCTCAGCTGTCGTTTTCTTGTCTACAATGGCAGCATATATCCTGCCAGTACAGCTCGCTACTCAACCGGAACTGTACAGCAACGCCTTCTTAGCGAACCCAGGGGATTGACTCTCGCACACACACACATCTGCCCAGATCAATCTTTGATCCAGCCACAGTGTACAAGACGCAGTACACGTAATACCAATCAGGCTACATTTCCATAACGTTCCGTATGACTTAATCAAATGAATTATATTTCTTGATCGCGCAGCGGCGTAACTTCATTTCGGTGATGGGGATACTGTAATTCATTGCCACGGCCATATTGGGTGGTTATGGATTTTTTTGCACACCATTTGAATGGGAAATGTTTGGCAGTTTTTCTACATCTACGCATGTAAATGGTTTTTTCTGACGTTCAAGTTGTGGAAAGCCGTGCAATAAATAAGCCATATTAAGTGCATTTGCTGATCATATCATTTTCTGGTCAGCTGTCAGCGTAGCATTTTGCCTAATTATTGTTCGCGAATGTCCGGAAGTGTTTCCCCGAGTTTTAAGTAAAAGATCACGTTTATTCGAGGAATCGAATTCGACCATAGTTTTTAGCATTTTAAGTGTCTAACAAGTTTCGCATTCATTTTACGGAGTGCTGAAAGTCCCTTGTCCTTAACGTTTGACCTTTCAGCTAAAAATCATTATAATCAGAATCTTCCGTCTTTTTCTGTTAATGTTTTGGTATATAAAGT
The DNA here is from genome assembly GCA_034698045.1 of Paramacrobiotus richtersi. Taxonomy (NCBI): domain Eukaryota; kingdom Metazoa; phylum Tardigrada; class Eutardigrada; order Parachela; family Macrobiotidae; genus Paramacrobiotus; species Paramacrobiotus richtersi. The sequence continues at coordinate 42,050 of JAQGAU010000051.1, forward strand.
GCTGTTCTGTTTTTGTAGGGCGCCTGTTGATCAAGGTCTTTCTGGCTGTTAAAGGACCCTAAACCAACTGTACACTGATCACAAACTGCAGATTTATCAAACCTGTGAATGCACTCGCTACCGTGAGGATTGTTGGTGTGTTGGGAGAGAGGAATTGTTTGATGATGATGGGGACGACAAATGCCAGCTGGACAACAGTGGGGGATGTGCTGGTATGGGTGACACCGACGCCTGCCGTGCAGCCCAGTATTCTGACGACGGAGGGTGCCCAGATGATTGTCCTGCTGTCCTTCTTCATGTTTATCGCTCTCACGGGAAATGTCACCGTGCTGATCTACTTGTGCAAGACGGGTGACGGCCAACGACCGGTGTCGATTTTCGTCATGTCATTGGCCACCAGTAAGTAATCGGCTGACACACAATTCGCATTAAAACTCTATGAAACCTTATTGCTAAAGTACACGTACATGTACATCTTGATATACACCCGACCCTCCATAAAACTCTATGAAACCTTATTGCTAAAGTACACGCATATGTACATCTTGTTTCTTCGCGTAAGGTTAATACAGGATTCTAAATGTTCGTGCAGAAATATCTTTTTGGTTATCTTTTGTAGTCGAACACCTTCATTCCGGTTTATGTATATATGCAACAGACACATAATTAATTCGGTCATTTCGGTGTTTTTCATAAGAACAAAACCTTTGTTATCGCCTCGACGATTCTTTCCTTTACTATTTTATAACTACGTATTTCTATTTCCTTAGATCGTTAGCGAGATAAAAAGCCGCAGCTTAAAGAAACCATGCGGAGATTTTCAGGATTTGAAGTACAGTCTGTAGATAAAAAGCCGGTCATAATTAATTCGCTCATTTTCGTGTTTTTCATAACGGAACCCAAGTCATCGCCTAGGCGATTCTTTTATCTGCTGTTTTATAACCATTTCCTAAGCTCATTAGCGCGACAAAAAGCCCCAGCTTAGAAGAAACCCTGCAGAGATTTTCAGAAGGTTGATAAGAAGCCGGTTATTACATAACACCGTTTCAGCTGTCATCCCCAGTGAATAATTATGACAACCCGGAAGCTTGGTCGGGTATCAGTTGTCCCGCGCATTTCCGGCATATCACGCAGACCCGCGTCAACGCAGTAATCCGAAGCCAGTACCTTACGTTCTGCGCGTATGAAAAACAAAGTTTTCCAGAAAATCTTCAAAAGGATTAAAAGATCAGAAACAATAATTCCCCTTCTTGAACAAAAATTTAGAAGTACTTACCTGGTAATCTGGGTGGAAAGGATTGTTTTACTAAGACAAACGGGTCATGAACGATTTAGAATTGTGGAGAAAATGACGGTAGTCGTCACTTGGGAATAAGACTGTAAAAACAACCGTCTCCGTGCGCGGCGAAACGTGATATGCACGCGTGTGGCGTCTAATGTCCAGGTACAGTGGTAGTCCCAAAAGACCGTGGTTTGTGCCAAATTTAGAGTCCTTGGCTACGCTGGTTAACCTGCTACTGACGTCAATTTATTACCATGTCAGAATATTTCCTGGTTGACTCAGTTTAATCAAGCATCGTGTCTTAGAATAATACATGGGACATTTTTAGCGATTAATCGTTATACATGCGTTAATGCACACAAAGGGACGTTATGGTTTCCGAAAATGTCGTGCAACGTAGTATAGATAGTAACGCGATTAGGAATCATGTGCTTTGTCGAGCTGTCTTATTTGTGTATTTAGAAAGGCAAGGTTGTAACCTGCAGGTATCGAACGAAATGTGCGGAATGTGACGTACATCTTGGCGTTTAGCGCAGCTCTCGATTCACATTGTTCTTATGCTACAAAATACTCAGTTTATGATAATGTATAGGAGATAGCCATATGCAGGTTACTATTGATCATAAGCGTGAAGAAACGGAAAAATCCATCAGCGTGTTATGGGCCTGAGTTAGACCGTTGTAGTAACAGGATCGTTTCTACGCATCTCAAGTTCAAAACTGATAGTTTCCCATTTCAAATCAGACTATGCCAACGTGGTGCGTGGTTCTGCAGAACGAGTGATATTACTGTATTAAACAGTCACTTTCGATCGTCTACAAAGTATGAAGATCAAGTGGATAGTTAGGTTTAACAAAGCGCAACGCATGTAACCGTTTAGCAGATCCTCTTTGAAACTTGCATACGATCTTTTCTCAAAGGTCACGACGATTTGACAGTTCCGAAACTTGCATTCGTATTACTTTGTAAACTATATGGATTATTTGTACAGTCTTATGAAACATTTGGCAGAACGGTAGAACGCGCTTATAATGACCTTTCTTGGCAATAATATAATCTACACTGAACTAATTTTACAATATACAATCCTAAAATGTGCTGTTTTGATTCTAGCGGATATCATGATCGCCATCTTCTCCATGTCCGCGGAGATCCTCTTCGAAGCCTTTGGGGGCGAATGGCTCTTCGGTAACGTGGGCTGCAAATTGCTGACCTACATCCAGGGAATGCTCTTTGGGAGCACAGCCTTCATCCTGATCAGCATGAGCTACGACCGCTACGAGGCCATCTGCCGGCCCATGTTTATGAACCGCACGCGGGCCCGGAGTCAGCGGATGATCGGCACCGCCTACGTCCTGGCCGCCATTTGTGCCATACCGCAGTTTCTCGTCTGGGGCCAGGTAACGTGGCGGAACTTATTACCGATACGTACATTGTGAATCTCCTGAGAAATGGGATTCGAATTCGAACGCTTACTTTCAACTCCTTCTTTCACTCTATAAATAATTAATAGCCTTCTGTAAACAGCATAATCAGATTATTCCTTCTCTGTATGTTACGAATCATCTGAACGAACCAGAGAAAGTTGAGCAACCAAAACTCTAAACATCATTGTTGTAGAACCCTGCTTATGGGCTATAAGTAGGGTTCTGCAAAAATGATGTTTAGATGATGTTAATAACTTAACTCAAAGTTTTGGTTAACTATGTTGTAGGTGTTGTTGTAGAGCTTTTGTGTAGCTTGACTATATATATGGTTGAACCTGACCTGAACTTGTGTGAGGAAGTTAAAGCAAACTGATGCACAGCTGGAGGAAATTGGGATGCTGCACGAAATGCGCTCGCGTCGTTACTGTCGTTTGCGAAAGACTGGTTAAGTTAAAATTCACATTTCCCTCAGATGTGTGACGTTTTCGGGCTTCGGTATTAAACTTTAATGAAACGCGCAACCGAGCACTACGGGCTACGTGGAATTCTGGAGACTATTTTTGGCTCTGCTGTAGGAAATGATACGAGCAGAAATAGACAGCCATCATGAAACTCGGTGCTTACATGTATAACACCGTAAGCTTAAGGTTACCAATTAAGCAGTATTTCCGTAATCATGATCAAAAGACAAGTTTTTTTCATTTAAAGGATAATTAACATATGTGAGGTCACGTGGATTGGTTGAATCGCAGTTATTCAGTGTATTCCTTATGAAATGCGAGTATTTTCTGAATGTATTCCTTGACGTTGATTTCTATGATATGTCGTTTTTGGGCTTCCGGTTTTCGGATCCTGCACCCGAAATGGGTCACGCGATGTGAAATGTATCGCACTGATTTAATAAGCGGGTAATGTTCAACGTGATTACGCGGTACTCGATCTGGGTGGGCGAGCATCATTTCCGTAGCATATTGTGCGGTTCTGTAACCCAAGAACGGTGCCATTAATTTCCGTTTAGTCTTCGATAATCGATATAGTGCCAGACTGCCAGCAGCGGCAAAGTATACATGCCCGGAATCGTAACCGCTCGACCGTTACAGAATATTCGTTTCTCCGTTAATTACTAGCACACAAATAAATTTCTTTAATTCGAAAGAAATCCCACCTTTCGACGAAAACCTTCTGGTGAAAGAGACAGCAGGATCGGTTTCCAAGCAAATTCAGGGCTGAAGTATCTGGATTCGTACTGCCTGTAGCGACCATATACAGAGTTTATACAAGCCTTAGTTGTGAGAGAAAAAACAGTCTGGGCGAAGTTACGAATAAATACGCGTTTCATATCAGTATGATCTACTAAATATGATGAGTACTGGGCAATGTTTTAATTTATATCAAACATAAACAGTAAAAAGTTAAGAATATTCAAAGTTATTAATGCGTAGGTTGGCTTAGCATAGCGTCTACGAAGCATTAAGGATTAGCGCGATTACAATCTTGATCCGATTCTCGTAGACCGCTACGTTAAGCCAACTTACGCATTACTAGATCTGAAAATGTATAGCTTTTCACTGTTTATGTTTGGTATAAATTACCAAATTTCCCTACACTCATCATATTTGGTAGATCATAATATAATTATTGATATGAAACGCGTATTTATTCGTAACTCCGGCCAAAAATGCCTACTTGTTAGATTTAGAGCGTACCGTGTGCAGTAGTGTGCATCATTCTATACAACAAACCGGACTATGGCCACTGTTAGAAAACGTGTTTTGTTCCAGGTCTCCAAAGATACCCGGCCGGATGGTTCACCCAAATACTTTTGCAAGAGCAGCGGCTACACGGCCGAATGGCAACGCATCGTCTACCTCAACTGGCTGGCCACCTACATCTTCCTCGTCCCGATCATTGTCGTCGCCATTTGTTATGTTAAAATTGCTCTTGTCGTCTGGAAAAGCTCCGATAAATCCAAACAATCCAACCCCAAAGGTGATGCAATAACCTTCCGTCGGACCGCGGCCGCTACGGACACGGTAGAACGGGCCAAAATCAAGACGATCAAGATGACCGTGGCCATTCTCTCCTGCTATGTTTTATGCTGGATGCCTTACTTTACATTGCTCCTCTTCAATGCGTGGACATACCGCAAGTATGTTGCTTTATTTCAACATGAATTTAACTGCTGAACACTTTACGCATTGGATTGTTAGCTGTACTGATGTGAGACCATAGATTGTTCCTAACGACAGTACAGTGCTGATGCATGAACGGGTGTTTTAAGACTATGCTTTTCCCTCTTATTGTCCATATTTACCAAGTACCTTAACATTACATATCGAGTACTAGCACTTTATAATATGTACAAGCATTCTTCGTTTGTATAATTATGTCAAATGTAGAGCTCTCATCCCCAGTTGTTAGTTAAACTGAATACCGTAAGAACTAACGAATCCCTTGTACTACAACTCGGCAGTTTCAGTTCCCTTCATGCTAATTGAATTTTGGCGAATGCTTTACTGTACTGCGTATCAAACAACCAGCATAATGGCTAAAAGTCTAAAACGCGGGTAGCTTTTGTTTATGAACTCATATTGTTGATGTAAGCGTGGCACTATTTGATCCAACTCAAAAAACGTCCAAGTTTGACTTTTACAATTTATGCAAACCGCTAAGATTTTCTCTCTTCCCAGGTACGCCAGCCAGATCCCTCCCGCAGTAACCGCCATCTCCAAGTGTATGGCCTGGTTCTCCAGCTGTGTGAACCCCCTGATCTACGCCACCTTCAACATCCCGCTGCATTCCATCAGCAGTGTGTTCTTCGGGAAGAAGACGGAGCGGATGCGACTGCAAGAGTCTCCACGACCTTCCATGCAGCCGCCTCCTTCGCGGCGGAACACGGCCGTCTCGGTGTGCTCCAACACCACCCGCCCCATGACGTCGCTGGTGATCGCCCAGAGTCCCTCGACCAAACTGATTGATTTGACCGAAAAGGAAGCGGTGTATGATCCGCGAACGGTGTTGGTGATGATCTGATGGAAACTGGACGGCTTACGTTATGTTGCACAGATTTCTTTAGTGTGGCATTTGTTGTACGTTTGTATACAACCGATTTAGCAGACAAAGGCATTTTGGCGGTTTGGAGCATCGGGATTTGAAAGCCTAGAGACTTGTAAAGCCGTCCAGGCGGGGAGACCTTTAAGAGCGTGGAATTAGTCGTGACGTTGAATGAACGAATTGCTTGAGATCTATATGTACTGGAGAAGGTTGTTTTGTGGAATCTGGCCTTGTTACAGTCAAGTTGCTCATCATTACTCAAAAACGGGTCAAAATTTAGCATGATATGAATGTTGCCCTTTCTGTTTGGATGCGTTACGCATACAAAATCCGTTTTCTGATTTTCCTGAGAAACTAAACAAGGGTCGACGTTAAAGTTTTATTCAAAAATCTGTATGTGCGTTAGCATCAAAGTACATCAAAATCTGTAATACACAGACGATCAAAATAATCCGTACGCAGGTAAAAAAGTCAAAAAAAATGTAGCCTATCATCCAATATTGTGTACAAATACATAGCCTGTACGGGGTATTAAAACGTTAACAACAACCATACAATTTTAGTCTTTGTACAAAAGCATAAAACAGCCTCCGCTGCACATCCCCGATTACCGTCCCACTTTAAAAATGTAAAGGTCACGCAAAGGTCATCTTCCCGAAAAGACCATCGAAAAAGTAAACGCCCTGAGCTTTTAATTTAAAAAATACGAATCATCCGAAAAACACAATCTCTCTAGGTAA
>JAQGAU010000052.1:0-48551 GCA_034698045.1 Paramacrobiotus richtersi
TTGGCAGGAGATGTAAAACGGAGCCGGTGCGGGTTGACGCGGGGTGGAGTTAAAAGGACGATATGGATCGGTCACGGATGTAGTCTCGTCCAACTCCTGTAGAGTGATAACACTATCCTAGAAAAACAGATTGGTATCAAAAAGACAAAAAACGTCAGCAACCAGCATCACTACAATCGACAAATTAGCACCCGCTGTTAATTTCAGCCTGTTTGTTTAAAATGCCTTAGGACTTGCGGAGCACCAGAATCAGCGGCGTGGTATACTTCGGTGTAATCAAATGATACTTCGATGTGTTCCCGTATAGCGGTTCGAGTTCACGCTGCCTTTAATCTTCAGCCTCCTGCCCACACTGCAGGGATTCTTGTCTTGATTTCATGTACAGTACATACCCTTGCAGATCAAGATACCTAACGTGGAAAATTCCAAATTCAGGAGCATAAAAGAATAAAACGAGCATATTGCGAGCCAGCTGAAATCTGAAGGGATATGCATAATGCATCCGATTCGTCAACGTTTATATTTCTGCGCGTCGCTATCGACGAACGTCAACCTTCGCAAGAACTGGGACATTTAAAGATATGACCGAAATGATTCTGCAGCCAAAGATTTGGCCATCAAATGTGTTTGTGAGAGAACATGGGTGCACTGATTGTTATTCTTTTTCTTGGGCTTCTCGAATGTGCGAGCTCTCTCTCACTCTCTTCCTCCTTTTCCATCTATTAACTGAATTTGTGTTAATATGACTTGTAATGATGACAGCAGGCATCCTCATGCATTTTAAGGAGTACTTACTGTCTACTGCCTAGAGGGAACAATGCTCTGTTGCAAGGGGACATTAAACCAATTATAAAAAAACGTCGCTGCAGGATGGGCAGTAAGCTAAATGATTAAAGGCAGCGTATATTCGAACCTGTGGATTAGGGAACACTTCAAAGTATATCTAGCACCTTCCGGTCCCAAATTCCAAAAAGCCTTACTTGAAGGGGTCCGCTATCGAGCTGAACCCTGTTGAAAAGAGGAAACCGGATGGCGAATCGTAGCTGGCCATTTGTGTCACGAAGATTCGTCCCTTCAGCATCCGGCTGGCACGTACGATTCAGCGCCCATTTGCACGATACAACATACTGTAGTGTATTTAATAAATTAATAAAATTATTGATGTCGAACAGAATGGCAAGTATCTCGATAGAAACAATAAATATCTGCCACTGGGTGTGAAAGGCTACGAGCCCTACCATCAGCGGTAGCACCGATCTTTACGCTTCTGAAATTTACCTGCGAACATGTTGATAAATGACAGGCTCCGGCATATTCAAATCATCCCGAGATAGAATCCTTTCTAGGTCAGACGCAGACAGCTGGAGAAATTCGGGTGAGGCAAAAGCACCGTCGGGAGACTTGCAAATCACGGATAACGCTAATCGAGCCAGTATTTCCTCGCCCATCAAACGAGCCTACAACAACTCACGTCACTATTAAATAAAACTTGACTGGCTACCGAAAAAGAACTGTATACTGGTACTGCATCGGCACAAATACAAATTCATTTGCGCACTTTATAAAACGTTGGCTGTTAAACTGCTCTGTGTAATCAGATAGAGCTTGGCGAATTTTATTCTCGTAAAATTCGGTTGCTTAACCTAATCTGATTTAATTAATTTAACCCTTAATTGAATGCGCGGACATATTTTCAACCGTTAACTCCTGACTGCATCAGTTCGGCACAAGCAGTAGCCAATGGCCTGTCTTGGCCAGCACGAGTTTTAAGCGGCACAAAGGGACTGTGGCCATTGATATTGCAAAAACCAGATCGATGCAGTCAACGGTGAACAATGCGAGCAATGATAAACAATGTCGTTAAAACATGCAGTCGACGTCCAAGATAAAACACGACAATTACACGTTTACCTAGTCCGTTAACCTATTAAAACTTGAAAAAATATCCTGATGCCGCAGTAGTACAATCAAAGTATCATTAATCGTCGATCGTACCGTATCAAAAAACAACTGATTGTATATAGGATATTCATATACATGCTTTGGTGGTAGTAACTGCATCGAGGTCTTTAAGGGAACGGTGAAAAGCAATCAGCAATTTCAACATTCCGCTCGTTCCATTTCAGAACAACAATAATGCACATAAATCACAGAATAATACGCATTGTGTATTTTTAGTTTTTTTAAGGTACATAAAGGGCATCGGAATACTGCATAAAAACACTAGTTCTGTCAGGGCTGCCAGCCCAGTGTACACGAGCGTGTGGATAAATAAAGCGGATTAAGCGGTGAATGAATGAGCGGAAAAAGATAGATTAAGCGGCAAAATCTCGCGTGCATTTATATAATGCACCGTTGGCCTAGTGGCTGTCTGTTCGCGCTGAGACTCCGATCAGATGGTAGCGGGTTCGATTCCCGTGACAGCGGTTTTTGCGAGTGATATCGAGAGGCCGATGGCCATATTAAATGAAGTTGCCTCGATTGAGCATTCGGGCGCTGAAATGTATAGGGTACAGGGAACTGACCTGCAAAGTGGAATAACGCGTTGTTTGTGCCCGTAGACTTCTATGCTGTGAGGGTTTTCCGTAACTTGCTCCTACTCCCCTTAAAAGTGACATGTTATAGCTCAAAAGATAGATAAAAAAATTTGGTTAGCAGTCTCTGCTATTAGTTTGAATCATTGGTTTAAACGAAAAGAGTTCCGGTCGTTTTCAGTTAACACAGAAAGCCTACGAGACGGTTGCACAGACCCCTCGTAGACTTCTGTGCTAAACAAAAACAACCACAACTGTTTTCTTTTAACCTGTGATTCGAAGCACCAAGTGCTACAGCTAACCAATTTTTTTTCTCTATCTTTTGAGCTATAGAATGTCACGTTTGACGGAACCAAAAGAAAGTTACAGAAAGCACTCACAACATAGACGCCTATGAGAGATGCACTACGCACTATTCCAGTTTGGAACAATAGCCCGCGCAAGTGCGCGCGTGCACTCTCATTCGAGGCAACTTCATTTCCGGACAGATAGTCGCTTCCCGACAGTTCACAATTCATAATAGCAATGACAACACGTTAATCAAATCATGGCAGTGAAACTACTGCGCGCCAGAGCGATTCTCTACGTGATAATTATAGCAGATACAAAGTGGGTCAGTCGCGCTGATTTCACTGTACCGGTCAAACAATAGGATTTTATCTCTGCTGCCTGAGACTACATCCGGGAGCGTACTCGTAGTTGCTTCACATTTTTTTCTTTGTCCTGTGGCGTGCATAGATATAGACCAAAGAACAATGAGGCTGTTTCCGGTTATTCGTGTGCCAGAGTGGCACATCGTTTTTTCGCTTAAACGGTCAACATTAAAATTTTTAAAAAACATTACAATAATTATCTCTGTCCGAAGGACTTAGCATACCCGCCAAAAGTTAAAGTAGAACTACAAAGCGCATCCCGGCGCGTTTAGTTCCTAATTGTGGTGTTGCATTCTGATGCAGTCCGGTCTTAAGCTGTTAATTACTTAATCTGATCTGATTTCTCAGTCTTAGTGCAAAACTGTAACTAGGATCTCACCTGCTGTAAAACGCGGCATGCGTTCCCAGCTGTCAGATTGATTTCGATGAAATCCTGGCAGATTTGAGTCAATCTGTTCGCCTTGAAGAATTTTCCACAAAGCAGCAAATCCATGGCATTCTCCATCGTTAAGTCCCGGGTATCATCAGCGTACATGTACCTGCGCAACAAACATGTCGCTAATCCAAAACGTTGTAATACCGAGGTTGATAACTTATCCCTTTCACATAAAAAATGTGCTAGCGCACAGACAACTACGACAAAAAGCGCAGTAATAACGTTTGTACATTTTATGTAGTGATTGCACTTGTACAGTAGAAAGAATTTGAAATTTAGTAAATTTCATATGACATTGTTATCTCTATTAATAGGCGGCGCAGACCTCAGCATAATGGCGAACGCGTGTGGTTCTACACTAGAGAAGCGGATGATATCTTCTGAACCGCCGGGTTTATGTTGTACATCGGAGCTCCATATCTCCCTGAAACGCTCACTGAATAGTCCCAGGATGAACCTGTGATAAGTATGTAGATTACTTCATTGAGCGCACATATCAGTTCAATTTATTCAAAGCCCTTACTTATGGGCTTTAAATAATTCTGATTTCGTTTTCTCGGTGCCGTCAATGCATATCGTTACATCGCAGGGCATTACGTCGTTCGGTGCACAAAACGAACGAAGGGTCTCCTGGAGACGTCTGAAGCTGGAGGAAGTGCTCATGGCATTGTCATCCACCTTTGACAACTCATTCTGTATTCAACGACATCAATTATTGCAGTGCGGTACAGAACATGCACATACAAATAGAATGGCTTACCTGGACGGTACTCGGACGAAATGATTGGGAGGATAGGTAAACACGTGTGAAGTGGCAGCTGGCGCGAAATCTCGGCTGGGATGCGGGAACTGCCACATGGCCATACAGTTGGCGAAAAATCGTACCAACTCGATTAAATGACATTTTACTAGGGTCGGGGAAAGTGCAGAAATGGATCCAAAAAGTGCAAATTAATCAGACGAACGCGAAAAGTGACTATTCATGCTCATATGATTATTCAGGTTCGTAACGTCTTCATAAGAAATTAAGAAGTTGATAAATTTCGCTGATGCAACTTGACTGAGCGATTACTCCAGACTGTACATGATACCGTAGCATACTGTACATGATACGTATACGTGATAGACATGATGGTCTGGCACATGGTCCGAAAAGTGTACTTTAGCGATACAGTATGAGTAAACTAGAGTGACCTAGACAGTTCTCTCTGTATTTCCTTTACTTTTACAGAAGGGATTCAGAGAGTACTGTATTCCCGTCCAGTTAGCCACAGCCCACAGGCACATGTGAAGTGCGGTGTGATTTGGTCTGGTCCCTTCAAGCCATTTTGGCATACAGCGAGTGCAGTTCAACATAGGAGCTTACGAGAATGTCGAGTTCTTTTCTAAGTACGAGTATTTCTTTTGTAAGTATTTCATGAGCAATCAGTTTTTTCCAGAAGTTGTTCACCGAAGCTTTGTTCGCATTATGGGCACTGCATAAAAAATTTGCATTTTTGGGTCGGTTATTGCCGGTCAGCATGTCATGACATCCGGCTACAGAAGCACTGTCCCACCATAAGGGGTTTGCCTCCGGCCCTCCGCTGCAGTAATGCAGGAATATGCCCCAATATCTGCACGTGCCGTAAAACACGGATGTTTGGTGTATATTTATAGCACGACACACTACATTTATAGCGGCCTTTTATAGACAGTTTTTGTTCATTATTTAGTTGCGTTTACATTCTCTTTTCTCTATTTACATCAAACACTAAACAACAACCAAAGAACCAATGTGAATTCACAGAATAACAATAATTCCAACCAGAACTGCGGAAACAACCAACCCCCCAAAGGTGCCGGTTAGACCCCTGTCCCTCTAGTAGGAACCCATTTCGGGGGAGATGAAGACGATGATGGCGCCACCAGCGCTCGTACCAAACCGCCTCGAATCCGACCGACCACGGAGGAAGCGGAAGAAACGACCGCCAAGAAACGCAAACCGCTCCTGGGCGTCAGTCTGCTCAGCGATGGCAAGATACTCGGTTTGAACCTTGGCCCATTAGCTAGCATCAGTCTCGCTTAAACGCGTCTGTGTGTCAGTTCTTTGACATCCTGTCTAGTCGGCTTTTTGTAAAATATGTGTCTAGAGAAATGCCTGGAAACGCTGTCGCTCATATTGAGAACAATATAATCAACAAACTATTTCTGTATAATCTGGTATTTACCCACCGCTCTTTGAGTGACTTCAATGAAGTTATGACAATGTTGTTTTTGCTGGTGTTTTCGACACGGCTGTTTGTCAACCACGTTCCGATCGTTAACAACGTGAACAACACGTGGGTTTAGATGAACTGCACATTGTGCAAACATGGAGGTGAAAAGACGGATGAAGCTGTATGTGAGCCATAACGGAAATTAATCCCACGATTAGGGCGCGCACTTCATTGACCGCACAGCCCATTCACCGCAAAAACTTCCACTACCGGTGTGATTGATCAAAAATACACCCGATACGAGTCGGAAGGATGGTCCAGAGGGAATTGCGTTATTACAAGCGGAAATAGCGTCTGTGACCTCTTTCCGGTTGCACAAACAAGTGGGGCTTTATAAACTGCATCCTACTTTGCTTATTAAACTGGCACAAGCTGTTGCATCCAGCTGTGATATTCTAACAGTAAAAGTGTATAGTTGTTTGCTGCCGTGTATGCTTCCAATAATGCAGACTATAACGACACATTTAACGATTTTAACGGTGATTATCCTGATTATCATGCAGTTAATGTCGCCGTGCTTCGGCTGGATTTGGGAAGGCCGGTATCCGACGGCCGCGTTCACACTGCGTAAGGATGGAGCAGAAAAACGCAAGGTATTGTTACGTAAGCATAGGAACTGATCGCAGCGTTCCCTGTAGTACTTGCTTTCTTACTCAGTTACTGTTTTATATTAAACTACCCTTGTGCGTATTGTTTGGGCTTGTTTAGACTTACAATATTTAGACCTTTGGTGTTTTATTGTAGATGTGGCACATTCAGTATCACCTGCTTAGATTTCCTGTTGTTATTACTGTACAGATATGCAGTAACTAACTGCTCCTTGTTCTTGCCTCGACGCCGATTTTAACTAGTTACAAGCGATGGACCAAATAGCAGAGCCATCGCTCGCGCGTATGAAAGTCTACATTGATTTATTACAACGCAGCAGCGTTCGTTTAGGTGGAATGTTTAGCTTACATCAGTTACATGTGCTGTTATTTCTGATCTCAACTAAGCTATGTTTAATTCACTTTCTCCTGTTTGTGAAGTTTCGTTGCTGGTTTTTCGGCAAGAAAGCATCAAGATATTTCTTTTATTGTTAAGTTTAAAGAAACATTATTTTGAACCGCTTTCCCTAAGCATACTATAGGCTGGATATTTTTATCCTCACAACTCACCTTTTCAATTTCACTAGGAGGTGCTACCAGAGGATTATGGCTCCGTCTTCCCACGCTCAGGAATTGTCTATGCGTCCATGCGGCTACGGATGCGAAAGGAAGAAGAGCCTTCCCACAATGCGCGTATTCATGGACTGCCCTTTCTCACGACTAGACGATTCATGAAACTTGTCGGATAAATTATCATTGTACGGTATTTGGCTCTGTTCATGCAAGATCGCGATGTTATTCACAATACTGTTGAAAAAGAGCACAACTGAATTCTATCCTGAAGGAGTCGGATAAAGTACGTCCTACTAAAGTCAACAAACGGACGAGAAACCAAAGTGTTAAACAAAATCTAACTAATGCGATCGTGAATGCAATCGACTCCAGTTTTGAGAAGCACCCTAATATGTGTCAGAAAAGCGCAATAATGGTAGTTCTAAATTCTATGTTGCTTACAGAATTACAAGGATACCGAGCTGATAATGTGGTACGTAAGCAGTCGATAGGATACTGGATAGTATATCCAGTGGATACACGCATATATACACGCAAAAGCAATCGAGTTCCGGTAGTCTCGATGTAGAAAGTACAGATAATGAAATAACACGAATCTGCTCTAATAATACTGGATTTGCACGGTTCAAAATAATCTGGCTTCATACGACATGCCTACCACTCTTCGACCGATCTTACTCTAAGCAGAATTAAGACGGCCGCACTACGCTTGCATGCGAGATTGCGGGATAAACGGATCTGCATTCCAGTTCCTCAAGTGGGAAATTTATTAGAACATAGTACACAATGTAATAGATAAAGGTTCTGAATTGATTAGAGTATTCGCACATTTGACCATACCGTGGTCAAGGATGGCGGTTTTCAGACACTGGGGTGATGAAATGATGTAAGGTCGTTCCAAGCCGTGCACATGGAACGTACCACAGCCTGATGTCTCATATCCAGGAATGAGAACACAGTTCTGGCAAGGTCCTGCGGCAAGTCACGAAATGAAAACATCACCCTGAACGGTCATAAGGCTGGCCTCTGCGGTCCTTATTCTGTTGCCCCATTGAAGCTTCTGAGAGGCGAACATTGAGATATTCAAATTATCTTCAATGGTATCACTCCGTAGTGCAGATGCCTACAGAAAGTGGAGACTCCTAATTCAAAATCACTTCTACATCGGATATCGATACAGTACATCCTACGTATACACTGAAAATGCGTTAACTATGTAGTCCATGTTATCCGAATAAAAGAAACTCCAACAAACTGCAGCGTTTAGAATCGAGTAATAGTTAATTGATATTTCTTAACACGTCAGCATCGCTGATCTCCGGCTCATACCGAAGTTGGATATAGTGCAAGCGATTCTTCACAATACCGATAGGATGTGTATGGCGATACTGGCTTTTCCATGCCTTAGTAAGCTTTGGCGCAAGAACAAAACCATCGGCAATCCGACAGTTTAGGAAATGAAATCCAAAAGTGATGCGTAATGTGCAATCAAATGACGAAGCTTTGTGGGCCTGTGGCAGCCGCAAGGAATTATTGTGACGTTTAAATTCGTATCATTAATTCGGCCATAATCAATAATTATTACAAAGTTAAAACCAATGACACCGAGTCCTCAGTTATTCCGAACAACAAAAAACTGCAATTTTAAATGCAGCTGTAGGTGACTGAGAAATCGTGAACGTACAACGGAACAATCATAGCGGAACGGTTTGTAAATGGACCACAGGTGCACATGATTCGCTTTATTATCTTGCACATTCAACAACAACGATACTACAGTACCTGTGGGAAAGATATACATCTTCTGACCATAAATAGATTTTTAAATCGTGTGAAATCAGCCAAAGACATACAATAATTTTAATGCTATTACTTTATTTACAGTACATTGCAAAAAGCTGAACATAATCATAGCCATGCAGCAACTACATGTACCCGCCACATAGCAACCAATGATATGCAGTGGATTTTACCACATCAATTGATTAAGTTCGCAGCAAGTGCAGTGCATAACTAACTGTTAACAGTAACAGTACTGACTTTACTAGACTAGTTAAACTAGTACAGCGTGAAGACCTCTCTGCGTAATGGACCAAATGTTGCGCCTTTGATACCTCCTCGTTGGAAAAATGAGTAAACGAGCCGATCCAGACGCAGCCACGGCACCTGTTCCTCGCAAAAGACGAAAGGTCACCGACCCTAAACGTCTTCCAAACGCTGATCACATCGGGAAAGTAGTCCGTCTGCGTCGCCACAAATCCGAGGTAAACCCACGCAGCCTGTCAAATTTCCTTTAGAGTCAAAATCTTTCAGACTACCAAACGTCTGAAAGACCAGTGTAAGAAGTCCCCCGTAGCGGTCCAGCAAAATGCCAAAGTGGCCAAATTTAAAGGAGACGCTGATACGGTCCGCGGATGAACTGACGCTTGATGGTGTTCCAAAGGAGCTGCTAATGCAGGTGTTCCGCTTCTTGGATGGTTCTTGGAGGCACTTTGTACTAAGAAGGTACTTGCAACTGCAACATTTCCGTTAAGAACGAGTAGCCAGTGGTTTGATTAGTTTGCGGCGGAGCGTGCCGCTTCAACATATCACGATCTTAAACCGCTTAAGCAATATCAGTACATACAGAAACGGAAGCGAAATACAGATATGTGTACACAAAAACGATTGTTCTACAATGAGCTCGATCCCGTTTATTAGTAATCGTTCAATTTCAAATGTTATATCACTTTAAAATCAAAACTTTCAAGCTGAATTGCTGCGAAACAACTGAAATCGATCACGTTTTTAGAGCTGTATAGATAACTGACTAACTGCTTATATAGTTGGATATGGTTCTTTAATACTTCTTCCATACTTAGCCATTCCATTGACATTTGAACGGGAAGATAAAGGTTGCAAACACGAAACAGTTACCAAATCTGACTAAAATATTTTTTGATGTTTATTTATGGGGTAGTCCACAACACTGCACAAACAGTGGGCTACATTCTGCAGTAATTATATTCTGTAGCTATCAAATTGTAGTAAGTACCAGTTTTCAACTGCGCAGATGTTCAGAAGACTGAAATAAGTTGAGTACGTTCATTGTATCACGCGAAACAGAAGAAGATCATGTTACCATCAAAGCTTTTTTCTCACGAAATTTTTTAAACACACATTTCCCTTATGAGCTATACGGTATATTTACTGGGAGAAACTATCGATAGGATATGCCGAAAATGGCGTGACATCCTTGACGCGCCCGACGCCTGGAAGACGGTCCACATCAGCCTCGAAGGCTTCTGGGCCACCATGCAGTTCGTGGACAAAGACACGGGCAAAAAGCTGCCCGACCGCATTCTCTGCGGCATCTATAACGTCTCCCTGAGCAAGCACGTCAGCAGTCTGACCATCAACTTGGAGGGCGTGTACGTAATGTCCTCGTTTGACGTACTCTACGCACGGGACGCCGAAATGGCCGACTGTAAGGATGAGAGTGAGCACTTCCTGGAGGTGGTCGTACAACGCTGTCCGAATCTCCGGCATGTCTGCTTGAGAAATACACTGGTGTCGTTCGCGCAGATACTGAATATATTCAGTGGAAGGCACTTCGGTGATTTGAGGATTAGGTTGGTTTTGTAATAATGTTAAGTACAGTTCAATAACGGAAACGCAGTGCTGGTTATGTCTACAAAAGGCTTCCTCGTTCAGGTTGTTTGAGTGTGTACTGACGGATGAAGACATACTCGAGACGTGCTGGGATTCTGTTGGACTGCGCGAGCCGTGTGGCGCGCCTCGGGTGCTGGTTAAAGATGGGGTATTGGTGTGGCCGGCGGACTGTGTCAGTTATTACGAAAAAAAGCGGCGGATCGAGCAGTTTCTGGACGATATGACACCGATTTTGGCGGAGACGGAGATGGAGATCGTGTACCGCTTCGTGTGTAGCTTAAGTGGGGGACACCGGAATAAAGCCCTCAAGCAGCTGGTCAAGAGTATGATCAACAGGTACCATACAGTTGCGCCTTCCAGGGTCTGTTTGAGGGTTACGTTGGACGAGTGAGAAGTTCCGGTCCATTTGAAATCTGAACGAGGCGTATAAAACTGAAACGCCTCGACTCGAAACGACTTACCAATACACAGTCGACTACTGCGGAGTTTAATTTGACATGCCGGATTAAAACATTGCGTTCCTTGCAATCACAGTTGTGCCTTCGTACAACGGTGCATGCTTATATGCAGGCTGATTTATAACTAGTCCAAACTAATGTTAGGAAGCCATTAGCGAACGATAGAAAAACTGTTGAGAAATTGTACGTACTGTTTGTACAGGAGGGAACAGATGGATCCTAATGTGACCGTTCTGCGTATACAACTTGGCAACATTGGTCTGGCTCAACTGACGCTCATGAGGCCCAGCACTTTGCAGTTTCTGCTGGACATTGCCAGAGCAACGATACGCCGTACTTGACACGCCGTGCTGTACGAGTACGAAAGAGTGACAATATGGATGTCTTTTTGCGTACATCATTCGGTTGATATTGTAGCATCAGATCTGGCTTGTTGCTTACTGTACTAAATTCCGGATGACTGGGGTTAAAACGGCAGTTCTGAACCTGGTCTCCGTCTTTCGCGCATGTTTCTTTGTGGAGCAAATCTAACCCTCCGCGTGGAATACCGGCTGCTCACGATTCTTTTCTATAAAATGTGCAGATTAAACGCCCTTTGTGTACACACGGTTTTGGGTATGTGTACCCGTCGAACTTTCTCAGCATTTTAACTATGGTAGTGCACTCACCAGCACGGACGCATCCAAAAAGAACATGTGTTAAGTTCAGAATGTACGTCCTGTGTGCTGTGGCAATCTGGTTATGTGCACTTAAATACCTGTAGCAGTACAGTACCTCGGAAGATGACATTGATACAGGTCAATGATGAAAATTAATGTATTTGGGAAAGATAAGTCATCAATCCGCCAGTTTCCATAGCTAGGTGCTTTGCTAATTCTCCGGGAAGGCTACAGAGATTTCTCATATGCTACTCTTTCCATACTTCCGGGAAGTTGCCGGAATAGTGCTAAGATTAAAGCTGTTTTGCGTTTAGCTTGCGGTAAGGTACGTAGCTGACAAACACCAAGAGAAAGCCATGGTATACGGAAATTGTTACAAACTTTCACTCTGCTCTGGTTTACCAGTGTGGATTTGTGGTGAAAGAAAAATGCTATGAATTAGCCCTAGTACAAGTATTCACAGACCGGAAGTGTGTACTACTTCGTAATATTTGTTTACGAATTGTGGCGCCATTTGGCTTAGTTCCACGTTGGATTATTTATGAGTAACACCGCCAGTATCACCACACGATAAAAGTTCATGCCACTGAATCACTGATTACTTTGAATTTACCCAACCTTTGTTGTCACGTACGATCTAAACTGAGCAAACGTACCGAATAAGCTGAACAAACAGCGGCATCCTATGTGTGCAAGACCAATAAAGACCTCTGGACTGCATGGAAACGGGTCCCCAGACAAGTCTGTTTGAAGAGGATTAACGATAAGATTGTTGTTTCATAACAACATTTTAGTAAAGCGTGGCCCTTGTATTTAATCAAATGATTTGGTGGCAACCATATTCTCCCCACGATTATACCACCTTCATTTGTTAATCACAGAACTGTTGACATAGATATTTACCGCACCTGTAAACCAACGCTGAAGAACAGCAGTCCACACGGACTGCAGCGATTACACAATCGCTGCTTTAGTGCCCGCTCAAAATGGTAGAATTTCAGGTTGCTGTGCTATGGTTGGCAGTCAATTCAGTTGGATACAGTACGTGCTATTTGGAGGTGCCGCATCCTACATGCTCTTACGGTTTCAACGCTATCGGTTTACTCCTTATCCCAAATGTTCTTTCGTGCGAAGCGGTTGATTTAGATATACCCTACTTCTTTAGCGTTAATCTGATCCCCTCCAACGTCACTGAGATCAGGCTGAGCTGCCCCGGTGCTTCAAAGCAAAATCAATGCAATATGATGCGAAGAGATGTACAACCACTGCCGTACCGAAATAAGTTGGTAACGATTCTTCTCCATGGATTCAAAACAGATAAAGAACAACTAGTACAACCAAGCAGATCACGAATTCCAGTACCCCAATTCTTGAACAACGTAAAGCACAGGATAAAGAATCTGTTTATTCATTACTCCAAGATCGGCTATCTAGATGGCGAATTTTTGCGCGGATTTCGGTCCTTAGAAGGGCTCCAGTTGATTGATAACGATATTCTTAGCGTTGATGTCGAGTCATTTCAGTTTCTAATGGACCCTCTAGTTCCTACGCCCAGCGCTGCACTGGATGTACCACGTTCGAACCTGTACCATGTCAGTCTACGGGGTAACAATCTGCAGGATCTCGACTGGGCTGTATTCAGACCGTTAGCGCATACAAGGGTACGTGCCGTATTTTGCTTGTTGTTACAATTTTTTTTTGCGCTTTATACTGGAACCGATTCAGTTTAGCCATTCATAGTATACTAATTTGGTACTCTGCAGTTTGCAGTAATGACCTAATTACCGCACACAGTACGACTAACTTATGTTCCTAGTTCCGCAGCAGCGGCCCGGCACGGGAAACACTGACCGTAGCTTAATAATTAAGCGCGTTTCGAAGTGCAGCAGCATCTGTTTTTAAAACATCATGAATCTATCAAAAGCCGATCGAGTCAGTGTCTCTGTTAATCAGAATGTATTCCTGACCATTTGGTGAACATTATACCCTCAACTTTGGGAATTATATATTCCACGAATAACTTAAATTTGATTTCTGATTCATTCGATTCTCCAATATACCACAAGTTTCAACTATGTAAAATGAGGAAATTTCAAAGCGGTACTGAGTTCACTGTCCGTTGTGGAACCATACGCTAGGTCTTGACTTCTTTGCCATGTGGATCCCTTACTGCTGAGCGTATTCAGCCATTGTTACTGTTTTCAGCAAACTTCGTTCCCATACAGCGTTGGTGTTCAAACTTCTGCTTCACACCAAGTAGATGCCGTGCATTCACAAGACCCGTGCACCACAGTAGCGAAAACCGCACTACTTGGATGATGCCGGGTTAACAGCTTTCTTATGTAATTGACAAACAATGTCAAACATACTTTCGCCGAACGGTCCACGGTTAAGTTAATAAATATGTTGGGATTTCTTCTAGAGTTTTATCGATATCTCAGACCAACAACCGGGGTTATGCTCATTTCGTCGAACCGGTCAGCCGTTCTCGATGACCTTAACCGGTTTGCTTATCTACGGAAACAGCATCCGTGAAATTCCGGCCGCAGTGTTGGATACCATGGCGCTTTCCATTGGCGGTTTGTTTCATGCGGTGGATAACCTAATGTGCTCATCTCTGCCCAGCGGAGACTGTTCATGCTGCGAAATGGTGAACCTGATGAAATGGATGGAAAGAAATACTAAGAACGATTCTCGGTGGGCAACTCGCTCGGCGCTGTTTTCCTGTGGCACCGGTTCCAGTCGCTTAACACACGACTCACCGTTTCCCCTGGCAATGTTTAAACAATGTATGTATGTCTTGAAGTACGTTTTTTACGCATACAGTAAATCTGTACGCATAAATTGTGAAAGGTGCATCATACGGCACACAGATGACTGTTCTATTTGTATTTGTTTCACAGTAATATTTCCTGAAAACGTATGCATTTCAATATACATACTGTATGTACGTAATTTCAAAAGAAATCCAGGTACGTACATCGGTCGTCTGGGACCCTCTAGCTCACAGCGACAACCAGAGAGTCAGCCGAATATTGTTGTGGTGAACGATTGTGTGTAGTACAATCGTTCGTTAAGAAACAGGTGACCATTTTCTGTTACTTTTTAAGAAAAGGCTTTTCTGATTGCGTTCTAGTCTTTGAGCTCGAGGCCAACATTACAGTATCATAAAACGGTGGATTTGCGTCCTTTTGATTTGTGTGAGTTTTATAAGAAATTTGCTCTTGGTTCATTCGTGATTCTATCCTGATAAGATGATGCTGCCAACCAAAACCAATTTCAAGCAAAATTTAATTAAAACAGTCGGTTTAAAAGAACCCATCACTTTAGCGATGTCTTGGCGGACCGCACACGCTCAACTTTCAATATACAGACTCACAATTGTTAGTAGGATGCAACTTCTTCAAAACTGGAAAGTCATAATCGTGAAAAAAGCTAATGCTTTGCCTCCCGAATAGTCAATTCATCTTTTGGTTCTGAGTACGTGTTTCTCTTCTTCGCAGGCCCGGAAGCGCAGGCCACAAGGGGAGATTCCCGCGCCGCTCTTGTTATACGCCACAGTCTCTTCGCGTCGAATGCTCACTCGGCCGCTTCGAACTTCCCAGCTCTGTTCGGATGACAACCGATGCCAGTGCCATAATCTTTGTGAGCGATGGCCGACGTCAGTGTGACAACATTCTCTACGACCTTCACCACAAAGTATTGGAGATGGCTGGTGTACCCGCAAAAGCGCGTAATGCCGACAACGAGGCCGTGCAAATCGCGTGCCAAGACGGAACGCTCCTAGTTAATGAGGAGAATCCCGATGCAACTACAGCCAACAAGATTTCCTTCCAAGCTGACTCAAGTCTTACCTGCCACGGCCATTTGCACGAATTTTCAGATTTTGTTTATGCACTGCCCCAGAACAGTCCAGGAAACGGTGAATCTTTTGCCATACTATCCATCGACAACTGGCTTAGCGATTTTCTCATTCGCACGGATGCTGAACCGCTAGTAGTAAACTGCACAGCAGGTGTACTGACCAGCTCGGAAAAAAATGTAACGCAGTCCCAAGCCATTGCTCTGCTCATTTACACGGACAACAGTTTTGACTGTCGCACGGTGTTGAGGAGTGTGCATTGGCATATTCTGGATCAGGACATGGTGGAGGTTGGGGGCTATGCGTACGCTGATCGAGAAGATGCCGTTGTGGCTGTTGTGCAGCACGGAGTGACCGTCATCTCCGAAGACCAGCCGAACAAATCCACAAAGCGGAATCTGAAGTATTACTCCGCTCCCAATCGACTCAGTCGCAACAAATTCCAAAAACTAGCACATTTACTGCAGAGCTTTTTCGGAAGTGGTGCAGGTTGAATGGCACCGCGCCAATGTTTTAAGAGCCGATACACGACACCCGACGGATGCCAAACAACAGACGTGACAAAATTAACTAATTAAGAACCATACTGACTTTGAACCAGCTGTATTTTGTATCGGACGCGAGTTTCGTAGACGTAACTAAGACGTTTGTACTCGGGTACTTCACTGAGACTGGCAAACAAAGCAGGATGAACCATAACCGGCAGCCTTTCAATCGTTCTGTCATAGAGCACTCTCATCATCATCATGCTAGAGGTGGCATTAGAGATAATCGAAAACAATGCTGGTCAATTCAGTAAACATGAAAACAAATTAAGAGAAAGTTACAAATAGCGTTACGGACGCAGTAGCAAGATCTCCCCAATGCGTGCACGATGAATGTTACACAGAGCTCCCTTTAAATAATCACAGTAAATAAAAGGAATCCTGTTTGATGGAGGAAGAGGAAGACGTTTCTCGTAAGCATCTCACCAGAGTTTTCTGCTAGGCCATCCTCTCCTACATTTCTTTCGGAACTCAGTCTCTTGTTCAGTTTTTGCCTGCGTACAGGAAGAACGCCGTCATTCGAACAGCGCACACTGCTAACTTTCAGCCTTCGTATTGCGTTTCGCGTATTCTTATTACTTCACGAGGCGTATTACTCCATCTCTCAGTTTCAGTCGCGAAGTTATGACGGCCGGTAAGAACTTTCATCGATTGTTTGCTTAATCATGCGGTCGCAATGTCCAGATATAAAAGATCCATATAAACGGTACATGCTGAAATACAAACATCAAACCAGCTGCCTTCCGCAACACAACATTTGACCGCACGTAATTAGTAATTTTATTGGGTGAGCGTATAAAAGGCTTTTGTCATCCATTTACATTTTACACCCACTAAGCAGTGTAGCCATTTATGAACTGACTGCAGCCATTAGCAATTATAATACAGAGAGATCACCTTGTCCCAGTTCATTTATTGATATATGTATCGGTGACCTTACCGGATTTGTTGCTAAAAATCCCGCAACTACGGTTGCGGTCAGAAGTTGTAAGCTGTTAAAGTTGCTAAGTTTTCCGAAGAATACGGCATACTTATTAACATGGGAAAGTCTGTCGTAATGATAATAAAGGTACAATCCGGTATTGTAGTCGATTCTATGATATTTAAAACGATCCGATTGTGTTATTTGCTTTTAGCCTTCCATCTATTTTGTGTCTATTATTGGCTCTGCCGCGTATCTACTGCCGTAGAGCCATCATAGACCCTAGAGTTTTCGAGCAGAAATAATAAACACAGAAATACCCAAACGATGGCCTCAAGTGGCAACCCTGTGCTCGCGTTATTACCTTATCCGCGGCGACATCACACTGGAAGCACTGGGCCCATTCTGGCAGTGGGAGGTGCATTGTCATCTGCGTTTTGACGAAATTCTATAGTCGGGCAGCAAATGTCTGTGTGGGATACCGATTTGAAAACTACATACAGCTTTCCGTTGTCGAACGGCTTTCAACTGGAGCTTTCAGACTTACTACTAGTGATCGATGCTATCGATAGCGTGCCCGGAGCTCAAAATTGTAACTGCCACCTAGGCGGGCGATGTCTATGGCCTGTCGGAGGTCGGTGACGCTCTTGTGAGGCGAAATATTTTACAAAACGTTCAGCGCATAGGAATAGCCCGTCGCTGCGCTCCGGGCAAATGAAGTAGAAGTGATCAGACAAAGAACGAGAGCTATGTTGTTAGTATTGGTTCTTCGAACTGACAGTAAAAGGTCACGAATCACCACTGGATAGAACTGCCGTTGCCAAGTGATCGTTCTAATTTTAATTATGCAAGTACTCACTTCAGGCTGCTAGCATCAATATACATTACCGGCGCTCCGCCACATTGTAACGGAATTTGCACGGGTTCGGTCGCGAATCGCGATTAATATTCGCTTGTACGTATAGTAATTCTTTTGCGACATAAGTGTCTTCAGGAGTGTAATAAGGTCCTTGAAAACAGTGGAACGCCGTTGTTCTCAAGACTATAAAATGAAGAATCGTCGAATGCCGCTGTGCACCATTGTCCCGTCTTGCATGGTGATTTGTTCGTTATTCTGCGTATCCGAACTATGCAGTCCGGTGCCTCAAATGGATGCTAAGATTTTGGGTAAGTCGACAAGTCTGCGGTCGAGTAAAGGTATCTAATTAAATGCTCTGCAAGATTGAGCTTTTTGTCGTAATATTTAACGCCTCTTTACCTGTCTTGCAGCGCTCCGCAGAGCCTTACAAGCCGCCGAACAAACTAGTGTCGAAGGAAGAATCGTCTTCAGCTTGGACGGAGCCCCTATGCCGTTTGCCGGGCCTGCACCAACATGCAAGGGACCAGCCCAGCCATTAACTCTGATCAGAACAAGACTTGGACGAACGGCAGTTTTTGGTTGTCCTTTACGCAATTGCCCCTGCCATAACACTACATGTCCGGATTTTGACGCACTGCTGTGGCACCATAAGGGTCATCTTGTGCGCGAAGTGCCTGGTGAAGGAGATCCTTCGTCATTTGTCTACCGCCAAACCAGGACATCCACGACTGCTTACATGCACATCCACAACGTAACGTTTAACGCTGTGGGAAGCGTGTACTGCCACTGTCTGTGGAGGAACGACACTGGTCGTGAATGCGTAAATCAGGCATACCGGCTGACGTAAGCGAGTGCACTTCGGCGAGTGCACTTAGTGTACATAGTCTGCCATTTATCATCACATAATCTGTCATTTCATTTAGTTACCGTTTTCGTGCATTGATATGTGTTCTTATAACGGCATAATTGTAGGGCGATACCCTTGTAGTCCAACTGCAGTACCACAGTATACGAGCCATTCTAACGAAAAATATATCTTAGGCCCCTTTTAACTCCAGCCGATGTGTTCCAATCACCGGTCATGAACGTGACCCACCGAGCAGGAACTAACATAACCCTGTTTTCAAAGCTCCGCATCCGGATGACAGAGCACACAAGCCACCGCTACATCGTCCGCTACAATCGACGCATTATCTTTGCTCAAACGTCGCATCCTTTGCGCGCTTTGCGTGTCGCCGTCTTTCCGGACGGCGGTGATCTTGAACTGAACGAAGATAATTTCAGCATGACGATGCCAAACCTACCGAAATTCTTCAGTGGACAGTTCGAAGTGTGGGTGCGACCGTACATGGAGGAGGACGAGTTTGTTGTGCAGACCATTAATCTGAAGCTCACCTAAGCTTCTAACGGGAACCGCGAAAGATGTGTTTCTTTTTAGTTTTCACAGTGGTGACTTCACACACAAGATTTGCATCCTGTAGAAGTATAGTAGACTGCATAGATTACTAGCTCACAAGTCTTTCCGTCCTATGCGTCAAAAAACACCAAATTATATACCTTGTGAAGAGCGACGGCGGTGGCCAGTAATCAGGGAACCGTTAACCAGTATTCCATTGCTTACCCCAGCTAACAATGAGTTATTCTACGTACCGGCACACTGCCCGGACGTCCTGTTAAACCTGTGGTGTCAGATATTGATTTTGGTTCTTTCCTTTAGGTTTAACTTTGAATACTTAAGGAGTATCTATGTGCTCCTTTGTCGCTGCGACTTGAGCCAATAAAATAACAAATAAACTGTAAGCCAAAGCGGCAAGCAAGAAGGAAGTCCTATATACCCACCACGGTGGGCGTTGATTTGTTTCTCGCGCTCCAGGAGATAAAGCATCCACTTTAATAATGTCTGGAAGAGGGACTCATGGAAGGAATTGAAAGCCGATAACTCCTTGTTGAGCAGTTTTATTCGAGTTATTTCGGGAAGTTGACGTCCGTCGCTGACATTTTCTGCGTCAGTGACATTTGCCGGCTTCCTCCAGGGGCCCCACGCACAGTCAGATACCATGTATGCAATCAATGTTACCCGCGCGGAGATTCATTGCATCTTTCCTGAGCGATGACTTCCTGCGCAAAGGCGCAAAAGCAGGCGTTTTTCCGGTTCCGCTACTTTTGACCGATCAAAATTTTATTTATTTCAATTTTATAGCTACTAATAGGCGGACATAATAAGTAACCGGATATGTCTTCTTGAATCATGGACGTTTAAATGCGGAGGGTGCGGTGTGTACGGTTGTGTTTTCTTCTCCACTGAGAGATTTTGGAAACTATATATACAAACTGAGATATATTTTTTCATCGGTTGTTAACGTGTTTCTGAAAAGCGTTTCAAATATTTTCTTTAGTGCCTGTGTTTCTGCAGCTTGCTGGGCGAGGTAAGCGTGGCGTATACAGTACTAACCGTTCGATACACTGTCCAGAATTATACATCTACGCTGCTAAACATTTTTCCTGGGATGTAGAAACCATTGTGACCGCATAGTCAAAGACCTGCATCATCAATCGTGGGGATAGCATCAAATCTACCACCTCTGTAGACAACAATCTAGAAAAGTCGAATGACTGGACTAACTGGAAACCACCCGAGTCCGGCACCCTGACGATCGGAGGTCTCCTTGCGTACGTGATCATACCTGCAAATCCCATTGCGGCCAGTACAATTGTACTGGCCGCAATGGGATTTGTCAGTTATGAACTAATATGTGCTCAATGTGTCGGCTGTTTAGAAGTTTTGCAAAGCATAAGCTGTTAATAAAACTGATATTTAATAGAACACTAACAAGCCCAATCAAGACTTTCATATTTTCGTTCTTGGTTTTCGTTGTCTGCATATTTCCTGTGTTTATCTGTTGATATTAAGGCTATATTTAAATATAAGCTTCAAATTCATTAACATACCTGGACAAGTGTAGTGTATTGTCGTATACTCGAGAATGCGGTCAGTGAGTGACCGCACTGTTGTACTTAGCAACTGGACTTGTGCTATTGTATCACTGTTTCTATAATATGTACTATTTAGTTGGTTATTATTGGCTCATCAGCGAGCGGTCGTATTTAATAAACACTATGCCGCCGCAATACATGACAACAAGACTGATTAAAAGTTTAGATTTACTTGATCTCTCTTTTTGATAGGATAGTTTAGCAGTAGGGTGGCACAAACTTTCAGGAATGGTTGCTTATGTTAATCTGTCCTTGTGAAGCTGTTTCTTGTGAATTGTTAATTTCACCTGCATACGCATATCTTAACGCCTAATTGTAAGCTGTGAATAGTATTTAAATACTTTATGTGATATGTTAATTTGAACCAATAATTTTAGTCCTCCTTTTCATTATCTACCACGTTCGCAAATATGGTCTTCGACGTGGAATGCGCGAAACACCACCTACAAAAAGATACGTGCACAGCCCCGCGCCAAACATCCCCACTGCAACCGAGTGCGTATATGCCGCAACGCGTTGATTTTCCACATTCGCCATTTAATTTGCCTGAATATATGCTAACTGCGTCGTCGATTGTTGAACAGATTTCATTGTTGCCTGATCTGCTGCAGTTATCTGGCAAACATGGAGGTTCGAAGCTACGTTTTGGAGGGAATACTTACCCAGATTACGATGCCTATCGATTACGGAAATCGTCTTCGATTGTAATCGGGGCGATTGCATTGCCAGCCAACTTGCACGTTGGCTAGTGATGCAATCGCCCTGATTACTCGACAATTGTCGAGTAAGATTGTCTAGCGTTAAAGCAAAAATTTTGTCTGCTCCATGCCGGTAAATGATTAAACTCAACAATTATATTATTGGCTTTGATGTTGCAGTTCGTATTCGTACTGCGATATCCGAAGAAAGAGTTTAATTTTGCGCGTAAGTACATTATATCTGTACAGCAATAACGGTATACTAGTCTACGAGTTCTAACGAATTTTTGTCTGTCTGTTACGAAAGTTAACGGTTCGTATAGTCCATCTGGACGTGATATATATGTATGTACCGCAAATACCGGACGATACCTCTCCGGTCTTTGTAGCCAGCATCAGCGAAGAGCGATTTGCCAGTCTAACATTTTTGTCTTTGCAGGATCATATGACAGAGGGGTCAGCGGTAGCGTACGCAGTCTTTTCCTGGTGGTCTTACTAACAGCGGCCGGCTCCCTCGGTGTCTACACCATCAACCAGGCCCGCTCGCACATTGTCACTGCATCCGCCAACACCTTCCGTCTCTGTGGTATCATCAACATGGTCCTATGTGTGCTCCACTGCCTAGAGTTGTTCCTGATTGCGCTGGGTGGCATTCTCCTTGCTGCGTATCCTGCCACCGAAATACCATTGCTGGAAAACTTTGGGCTTATCGTACACATCCTCATACGGCCGACCGACAGCTCGGCCGTATGAGGATGTTTTCGATACGCAGTTCCGGTAGGCTTTTGGTGGGGGAACGATCGCCCTTCTGGTCGTTAGAATAGTCATCTGTCTCCTCATGATCGCGCTGCCGGCTGCTGCGGCCAGGATTGCCCGCCGGAATCAGGTGATTATTACGGCCGGACCGAGGGGAGAGGTGGCCGCGTATCCCGCGTCACCGGCGGAATAAGTGACGTACTCGATAATTATGGCATAGGGGAAGCATCATGACTAAAACAGCACCTACACGTATACGAACAATTTTTAATATCGAGTGAATGAATGAATTTCGGATTTATCTGCGTTAGCATTTTCTGACATCTACATGTTTGTACTGACAGCGATCACATGTACTGATGACGATGTACATGCCGCACCTGTGAGTGTTAAGCTGGCTTTACGTACTGACTTTGGCTTGTCGTCAAATTATAACTTTTGCTATTTGTCCCATATATGCACATATATGTCGGTTGATGGGTTTTGCAGTTTTCCGAACATAACAGTGTACATAATTAACCCGTAATTGGTACTACAAGTATTGTGTTGCCATTGTAACCGTTGTACAACACGGAGGACCTTCATCTCCAAAAACCGTACTCTGCCCCCAATCGACTTAGTCGGAATAAATTCCGAAAACTCACGGATTTCCTGCAGAGCGTGTTCTGAACCGGTCTAGTTTGAAGGGCGCCTTGACTGCGTCTTTATCGTCGACAGTAGACGGATGTTAGACAGTAACATTAGACGGATGTTAAACAGTCGACATACTAAATTATTTGACGAATAACATAAACTCTGCTGTTTTTTTGGGAAAACGAAATATACATACGCATTTGTCCACCGATGTTTGATCGGCATTCACAAAATAAAGGACACGAGGAACTCTAACGGCACAATATTAGGCAGTTTCTTTATAGAGCAACCGAAATGATTAGACGTGCACGACTTCGCTTCACACATTTAATTTTCTTATCCAGACGTAACTAGAGCACAAGATGTGCAGGTGAAAACCACGCCGGCGCAGAATCCATAAAACCCGAAAGCTTTCATCTTCCCGCAGCGTAGCAATAATGTATGGTTTGGTTGGGTTTAATGTTTTAAATATACAGAGCACAAGGGAAAATCCCTTATCAAGGCCTGTAGACGGCAGAATACTGTCACATGAATAACAACAATGATGCGGGATGAAATACTGCGCTTGTGCTAATAAATCTAATTGAAAGGCGATTCGATTATTCACTACGAGAATCATCTTCGTTGTACTGCAATTATGTAGGGTCAACACAAATGATGCCAAAGAAACCATATCACAATCCACAAACACAAATCTGTTTTAAAACCCAACAGTTTGGCGACCTGTTGGCGGCCAGGTACGCTTTGCATACAGAAATTTCTGCGTCCAGACAATTCTGAGGTTCGCTGCGCATACAGAAATTTTGCGGTTTCGTTCTTCAGAAAAGAACTTCTGCTAGTACAAATCTGTCTGCTTTGCTCTGTCTGGTTAGATTCCGGTTCTCTAACTGCATCAGATTTCTGCTCGCAGCGGAACATGTAATAGGACAAAGTTCAGGCACGAAGTTATTCGTTGCTCGTCGCACCGTATCTCATTTCGACCACCATTCGAAGGCATTACTGTCCTTTATCACTCGGTAAGTTAATCATTTTATCATAAGTATAAGTCTGGTTCGGAGGCCCGGAAACGGATTTGACTGGGATGTTCCCGGATCGCACTTGCCATACGCCACAGCCTTTTCTCATCGAATGCTCACTTGGTCGCTTTGAGCTTCGAAGCTCCATTCGGTTGATGCCACAGCTCTAACCTATACAAGCGATGGTCGATGCCAGTGTGACAATATCCTCTATGACCTTCATAACAAAGCACTGGAGACGGCGGCATTTCCCTCCGGCAACGCGCCCGTGAAGGTTACTTGCCAGAACGGAACGCTTCGAGTCAGTGAGGAGCTAGGATCCTTCGAGGGACTCAAAACTATCAAGCGCTCGCTCTGTGAGTTAAAGAGCAGTGTTTTCTATAAAAATCGGACGCCAATCATAACATGATTAGCATTCACCTACATCATATTCGTAATATTATTATTCATATATCATACGTCATAGTATAGGCATGATTTTCATACCTATACAGCTATGTACGAAAATCTTGTTATAAAACCAGCTGTCGTTTCCACCATACCAATAGCAACCTGTGCATGCTGTCTGAGACAGAGAAGCGTTATAAATTAGCGAAAGCCAACTTTGCCGAGGAAGACAACATGTTCTGAAGCCGGCTTTGCGATTCGCTCCGCAGAAACTTAATCTCCGTGCCGATTACATGTGCCAAACTCATGTATCGGAATGATCCAAATTTAAGATATCTTCATGGTCAACTAAACAGTCCTTATCGTGAAGGTCGCTCGACGACGATGTTCCTCGACGATGTTCCTCGGTGGTTCCGCACCAGCGGCTGCGTCCTTGACACTGACCGTGGTTCACTAATTAAGACTGTTTCGGAACGTATACGTACACAGTAGAATTTATTTTTCAAGCATGGCGAATCTGAAAAAAATTGCCTTCAACTTTCATTTGCGCGCACATCAGAGGTCTGACTGCTTGAGAAAAGA
Source organism: Paramacrobiotus richtersi (assembly GCA_034698045.1). Classification (NCBI taxonomy): domain Eukaryota; kingdom Metazoa; phylum Tardigrada; class Eutardigrada; order Parachela; family Macrobiotidae; genus Paramacrobiotus; species Paramacrobiotus richtersi. Next base: position 25,061 of record JAQGAU010000052.1, read on the forward strand.
AATGGACAAAGCTTACTGCTTGCTTATTGGAGGAAAAATAATAAAATTATAAGTGCACCCGAGAATCTGAAAAAACTGCTTATTTTCGAGTTTCATAATTTTTATAACCGCGTAATTCTGATTAGTGTTTACGAATGCATTGCGGCCGAGCGAGTCAGTGTTTCTGTTCAGTCACAATGCATTAATCTAACTATTTCGTTCCCCATTTAGCAAACATTTAACGTCAAATTGTGGAATTTTATATCTCTACTGAAACTTGATTGCTCGATTTTTTTGTACACAAAAATTCCAGCTGAGTGATAGGCGCAATTTCGATTCCATTTCTGGGGGTTATTGCCCCTTCTAGAAGCAAAAGTTATATTTAGCTGTTCTCGATTTTCTTGCCATGTGGATCCCTTGCTGTAAGGCGTAATATACCGCTGCAAATGTTTCTGACAGTAGAAGGGTTGTGTGGAATTTTGAAAATCGTCTCTGTGGATTGATAAATCACTCTTTGCACCAAAAACGCCCGAAAAACACGAGTCTGTCTGTACAAACGCAGCCCGGTGTGCGTAGCTCGCCGACACATCGACTTACAGACACACAAGTTCGCCTGAACGACACTGCATTTCCGAGCGCAATTTCACTCCGCTTGCTTTACGGTTAATCTTCCTGCATGGGGATTTTTTTGTTTTTTACACGGATGGCCGGATCAGTTACATGTTACCATACTTGAAAATAATCTAAATAATTTAAATAACTGCTAAATAATCTTGGCTTACCAATGATCGAAAACCGTGCTGACACAGACATTCGTTTATATCTAACAGCAGATTCCTGGATTGAAAAACCCCTTCAGCCTGGCTACCCGGCTTTCTGAGAGTTTTTGAATAATCACGAGAAAAGGATTCGGAACAGAAAAAGGTAACCAATTAAAAAAACGGAAAAGCAAGGAAACCAGCAGCACACATCATTACTGCAGTGATTTCCCATTAGCATCAACACTAGCGAGGCACGCCGGAGAATATTGGTAGAGCATTTTCACGAAACAATACCCACCTAATGTAGTTCCTTTATTTACGGTTATAAAGCTCTGCGAGATTTTTTTGTCGCACAGCTTCTAATGGTTTGTGACGGCAGGATATTTCAGTTATTCGGTAAACACAGCGAGAGCTTTAATAGTTCATTAGCCTGGCTTTCCGGCTGGCGCCGTGTATAAAAAAAGCACATCAAATTTTATCTCGACCAAAGACCATTTGTTTGCATTGAAAGGCTATCTTTGTCACCAGGTATGGTAGTTCTATGAATTAGTTTGATGAATACCATTAAAATCAAAGATTGCCTGGATATCCGGCTTCAAGGCAATTATTAATTATTACAAAGAGATCAATCATCAAACTTTTAATGCGCACACACCTTTAAAAAGCCAAGCTTTCAGAATACGCACAGTGCAGACTAGACAGCATTATTGACGTGTATATGATTTAATGTGTCCGAGGTGCAGGCCGCGCCTTTGGACCTACAAGTAGCAGTAAAGCGCGGCAAGTCGTTTGCTCTTTGTCATTTTGTTTTGTTAAATGTCTGTCCAACTGGTGACTTATCAATTGGTCCAAGGGTTGCGAATTTGCCACGCAACTCTTCTAGTGAACTTCTTCACTATGCACGTACAACACGCGTGGTATTTACGCCCACTACAAGTCGCCGTAGTTGTACAAATAGGCAGACTTCAGCCGATTGAGCCAGTCCTAGACTTTAGTGGCGAAAATTGGACTTGCGGGGTTAGCGGCTTACCGCCTTTTATAATGGCATAAAGGATTTCGGCAAATGGCAATTACAGAGGTTGGTACATTTTTTGGCGTCCAATTTACAGAGCGCTCCACTGCGTCCCTCACGACGCTGGAATTCATTTCGTTCCTACGTCTTTAGTGAGGCAGTTCATTTGTTCGTCGGACGTAAATAAAGCAAAGTGATTGGACGACCACAGAGTTTAATCAGTTTATGACAAAAATAGGAATGACCAGTACCTGACATATTTTGCCATCGAAACGCTGCTGCACCTTCATGCTACAAATGATGAACAATTCTTTCATTATTCTCGAAGTTGTTCGAATGCTTTAAGATCATGATAGAACAATAGCAAGTAAATAAAAATGTTGGACTTTTCCTAGGTTATAACTATTGTTTTCCCGCTGTTGTCGACATCTCACAGCGATAAGCCGATAACCGGTTTACTTACTTTTTTACGCGCGTACAGTACTTTTTTGCTAGACATATGACGACATCGGAAACCAAGAACTGGGTCTAAGCTTTCCCTTCGTCGCACTGGTCAGCCGTTCTCGATGAATTTAAGACGTTGGTATCTCCACGGAAACAGAATCCGTGAAATTCCGACCTCAGTTTTGGATACAGTTGCGCTTGTCGGTGCCGGTTTATTTAATGCGCGGTATAACCTCATGTCACGAGTCATGTGCTCATCTCTGCCCAGCGGAGACTGTTCCTGCTGCGAAATGACGAACCTGATGAAATGGATACAACGGAATACCAAGAATGCTCCTTCGTGGTCAGCTCGTACCGCATACGTTTCCTGTGGCGCCGGTTCCAGTCAGCTAACACAAAACTCCACGTTTCCCCTTGCGATTTTTGCAAAATGTATGTTTTCACTTACAAATTATGGAAGGTACATCATACGGCGCAAAGATGGCTGTTCTGTTTATTACGACCTTGTTTTCAAAAACGTTCTCATTGCAACATTCACCACATATAAACGTCAAAAAAATGCAGATAGTTTTCTCGTAAGGGACACTCTCACAGCGACAACCGCAGAATCAGTCCAGTATTGTCGTGGTGTGATTGTGCCTTTCACATTCTTAGTGACGAAACGGGTAAACATTTTCTGGTTCTTTTTCTGAGTCCGTTCGTCTTTAAGCTTACGGCAACCGCGAATCCATGAAGCGATGAGTCAGCAACATTTTGATATGTACAAGTTTGGTAAACAATTTACTTCAGGTTATATTTCTGTCCTAAGTACTGTAGATAATGCTGAAAACAAAAAAGTATTTCCGAAGAAAAAGAAATCAGAATAATCCGATGCATTTTAAAATCCTGCACTTTGCTGATTCTTGGCGAAAGGGAGTGTTTAGTACCCAAACAAAGTAGGAATCCCAGTATGGGGTGCATCAGTTTTAAGTTTGTCCAGGCATTACGCAGGGTTTTCTGGATAAACAAAGCAAAGGTGTTATCATAACACAACCTGGTGCATAGAAGCTAACTAACCTCCCCGACCAAAGAATTACTTTCTACCGTAATGGATACAATTTTTCTGAGATCATATTCGAATTTCTCGCATTTTTGACATATTGTTACCGAACCCGAATTTCGATTTTTCAAAAGAACTTTCAGCAACGTGGCCGAGCAACCTGGGCGGCCGCCTTAATGTAAAACAAATTCGACAACAGCCTTCGGGAACCGTCTACGTGGTCCTTCCGAAACGTAAGCGCTTTACCGGGGCGGTTGCCCTAATTGTTTGTACATCAGGGCGACCGCTCATCTAGTTCGGCCACGTTGTTTTCGAAATTCGAATTTCGGACTTGCAAAAAAAATGCAAGGAATCCGAACATGAAGTCAAAAAAATTGTATCTATCACGGATAAAAAGTATTCTATGGTGGGGTTTGAAGAGGGAAGACCGTACCGGTAAGATTCTGCAGGTGCCTGTTGCTGTTCTGAATAGTTAATTACAGTAATCAGTTTGATCATAAGTACATGTACGTGTCTCTTCTTTGCAAGCCCGGAAGCCGATACGACCGTGGCATTCCCGCATCGCTTTTGCTATACACCACAGGCTCTTCGCATTAAGTGCTCACTGGGCCGGTTCGAGCTTCCAAGCTCTGCTCGGGTAACAACCGATGCCACTACAGTGATCTTTGAAAGCGACGGCAGACGACAGTGTGTCAACATCCTTTACGAACTTCACAACAAAGTATTGGAGATGGCTGGCATACCTACAGCGCGTACAGCCGGCAACGATGCCGTGCAGGTTAACTGCCAAAACGGAACGCTTAAAGTTAATGAGGACGATCCCGATGCATCTTACGCCAATAAAATTATATTCCAAGCTGACTCAAGCCTAAGCTGCCACGAACACTTGCACGAATTTTCGGGGTTTGTTTATGCATTGCCGCAGAACAACCCAGGAAACGGGAATCTTCTCCCGTCCTGCCGATCGATGTGTGGCTCAGCGATTTCCTCATTTGCACAGACGCTGAACCGTTGGTACTGAACTGCACAGCCGGTGTGATGACCAGCTCAGAAAGGAACATAACACACTCATCAGCTATCACACTGCTCTTTCATACGGACATCAGTTTTGACTGCCGCGTGGTCTGGAAGAGTGTGCATGAACATCTTTTGCAACAGGAGATGGTTCAGATTGACAGCTATGCGTATGCCGAGCGAGAAGATGCCGTTGTGGCCGTTGTGCAGCACGGAGTGACTGTCATCTCCGAAAACCAGCCCAACAAATCCACAAAGCGGAATCTGAAGTATTACTCCGCTCCCATTCGACTCAGTCGCAACAAATTCCGTACATTGACGGAATTCCTACAAGGCCTTTTCGGGACCGGTGCAATTTGAATGGCACCAAGACTGCTTTGTAATCGACGACAGTAAATGGTTTCCAAACAGTCGATTTACTAAATAAGCCGGACGACTCTAACAATAAGCCTATTAACATCAACTAAGCTGTATTTTTCATCGAAAAATTCGTACTGACATTACTTTGTACACCGATAATGAGCAATCGCACATTGTATGTTTATGTAATCTGTCGAAATGTTCAGAACTAACCACATGCCCGACGTTCTATCAATAGAAGTAGCCGACAAAATACTGACTGACTGTTTATTATCCAGTCGCGAAAACAGAAAATCCTCTCCTCAAACTCTGAACGGCACAGAATCTTAACCAGAACTCCAGAAGCACTTACCGGTTTGTAAAATCAGCTGATCCACTAACGAATATCGAAGTACTGTTATGAACAAGAACGACAAAAACGGCAAAGGAACCACATCGACGCACAAAAATTCTCTCACATCTAAAATGCGTCCAGAAACTGTTTACCAAAGCTCCAAACAGCAACAGCTTGAATGCGTAATGCATATAACCGTTATATCGTATGGACGCGCCTGCATACCTAATACAAGCTCTACAGTAGAAAAATATGAGACCTTTTGGTGACACAACTGTGTCGCAGTCGGTCCGAGAAACGAAAAGAACGGTAAAGCACTGCCTACTGTCCGTTCAACGCTCGTGCACTGACCACGCCTGAAGCGATCTGAAAGGAATCTACTTTCATATTTGGTATAACTTGAGACAGAAATAAATGGAATATGATATACCTACTGTCAGAAAGTCACATATTGGCATCATAGCTTAACTTTGCTTGCGCTATTAGAGTGCTTGTATGTCAAGCTTGTACTCGGGCCTGGATGCTTTTCATACATCGAGGCGTGCGCAAGTTCACAGTATGGTCCGAGGTTCGACATTCGGAGCATACAAGACGCAGGACAAAATGGACAGTGAGTCAATCACTGAACGCCCCAAAAGGCTACCATGCGTCGAGTGGTAACTCAGTATATATCAACATAGTCTTCCGAAAACGCCAGTATCATATTATTACGATAAACGTTCATACTCTTTTCTTTCAATTTACATTACCTTATTGTTATGTATGCTCTAAACTGAGCAAACGTAGCAAATAAACTGAACAAACAGCGACATGGTATGCATGCGAGAACAATAAAGACCGGCGGACTGCATGGAAACGGATACAGATAAACGTTTGTCTGAAGAGGAATATCGATAAGATCACGCTTTCTTAACCGCATTCCATTCGGCTCGTTTTGTTCACATTCATTGGTCGGAGCCATACTATGCCCACAATCTTGCCATCTTCATGTTTTCCTTACAGCTGTTGATATAGACATTTATTTACCTGTAAAGCGGGTGTTAAGCAACGTTGGAGGTCTGAATAGCAGCGCCAGTCCGTACAATCGCTGGACGTTCGATCAAAAATGGTGGAATTTCCGGTTATTGTGCTATGGCTGGCCGTCTACTCGGTAGAATACAGTACATGTTATTTGGAGATGCCACATCCTAAATGCACTAACGGTTACTACGAATTTTTTACCAATGTCCTTCGGTGCCAAGAGGCTGACTTGGATATACCCTACTCATTTAGCGTTAATCTGATTCCATCTAAAGTGACCTGGATCGCGCTGAGCTGTCCGGATACCTGGCAAATTAAGTGCAACATGGTCCACACCCACTGCCGCACAGAAGTGAGTTAGTCAGAATTTCGCTGTGGGGATTCAGAACAGACAATGCACAACAATCACAACCTAACCGACCAAGAATCCAGTACCCCAGTTCTTACACAACGTGAAGCACAGAATAAAGCTTCTCCATATGAAGTTCTGCCAGATCGACTACCTAGATGGTGAATTTTTGCGCGGATTTCAGTCCTTAGAAACACTCGATTTGGTTGAGAACGATATTAGTGCCATTGATGTCGAGTCGTTCCAGTTTCTAATGGACCCTCTAGTTCCTACGCCCGGCGTTGCGCTGTATTTACCAATTCCATGCAGCGTTATTGTCAATGAATTATCTGCCGGATCTCGACTGGGCTGTATTCCGACCGGAAGCGCGCGCAATGGTAAGTTTCTTATTTTGCTTTAGTTGCAATAATTTCATCTTTTCAGATGCTTGTATATTAACTGGTTAAACGATGTAGTGTAGTTCAATAGTTTCCGTAAGGTTGCGGCTGGGAGGGATCAATGTCTGCAGTCGTTTTTATATCAGTTACCGCATTGAAGTGCGACTACGTATGTTAAATTCCTTCCATTAAGTACAAATTACAGTAACTGGCGAACGGAAAACCGTGCTTTTACAAGATCGACCGAGTTCAATGGTGAAAATTGTGCGCTTTGGACGATACCGCCCTAACTACAATTTTAATATGCAGACTAATGCGGTGCCAAGCAAAAATGCCGATGCAGGAAAATCAGCTAAATGAATATATTTAAGGAAGACACTCCGTACACTACCTTTTTGCTACCTTTCATTCCGTGTACTAGCTGTTACACTACTTTTCACTCTGTACACAGTACACTACATTTCCGGCACTTCCTTTCGTTCCGTTCCCTGCCTATTTGAACATTACCTTTCACTCCGTGCACTTCCGCTCATTTTTTTTATTTCTTATTATCACATATTTTGATCATTGAGAAATAACAATCTCATTAACTATACTGAGTTTCACGACTGCTCTTGACCGCAATTTCGACCGCTCAGCTTCTGCTTGCGTTATGAAAAATAACTCTTCGGTAAACTTTACTCGTTGTACCGCCTTTCCAGTTTTTCTTCTGATAACCTGGAACTTGTTCTTGTTGAGATACTGGTCCATCCAGATTTCTCAAGGCTTTGCTTGTATACCACGGAGATACTGGATCTTTCCCGTAAAGTGCAATTTCTGCAGCAAACGCACATGCAAAAAATGCACAATTTCTGCTCTTGTCCAAGCCCACAAAAGAGGCATTTTGCAAGTATTCAGTGTGATGTAGGCCGTCAACTGAGTCTTCCGCTCTTTGCTTCATAAGAAACAGGAACGCATTGGTGATATTTGGGGTGGACGGTGAGCCCTTTCATAATTCGCGTTGATTCCTCAAGCAGCACTGACTGCTCGCCGATTTTATAGGCAAGGGGAAGCCCGCCAAAATTACTGGCTGTACCGTCTGTTTGATCGGTGGGAAACTTATATGTATAAAAATAGAAGTCAAAAAAATAAAGGAAGTGCACTGAACGAAAGGAAGTAGGAAATGTAGTGTACGTAAGGAAAGGTAGCGAAGTAGCACTTCGCGAAGTAAAACGTAGTGTACCGAGTGAAAGGAAGTGCAATAGGTAGTGTGTACCGAGTGAAAATGGTAGTGTTGGTAGTGTACGGAGTGTCTTCCTATATTTAAACTTTGCTAGAGTTATGTCGGCATCTCAGGCCAACAACCTGGTTTAAGCTCACTTCGTCGCACTGGTCAGCCGTTCTCGATGAACTTAACCACTTTCTGGCTCAATAAAAACAGCAACCGAGAAATCCCGGCCGCGGTTTTGGATACCGTTGCGCTTGTCAGTGACAGTAATCTGAATGCGATGGATAATAAGATGTGTTCATCTCTGCCAAGTGGAGAATGTTCCTGCTGCGAAATGGTGAATCTGCTGAAGTGGATAGAAAGAAACATTAAGAATTCCGTGAATGGTCGTCACTTGATGCAATTTTTCTGTGGCAACGGTTCAAGTAGCTTGACACAAAAATCCATGTTTCACCTTAAGATGTTCACAAAGTGTAAGTCTGACATTATTTTCTTGACTCATGTACAAATTAATTAAGAAACGTGCGTTATACAGCGCGAAAATGAGTGTTCTGTGCATCACGAACTTGTCTTCCAAGGAACGCACTCATTTCAGTCTGTAACTGTATATGAAATGCAGGAAATGCTCTAGTAAGAGGACTAAGCAGTAATCACGTAATCTGCCGAAAATAATTGTGCGTACGCAGCACGATTACAATCGGCCATTTACAGATCTATACATTAAAAACTCAGCAACGAATGCCATTTTTCTGGTACGTAACCTATTTCAGTGCGTTCAACACCGATCTTGTCTGCAACTAAACTTTGATCTATTGATGGTCGTGTTCTGTAAGTAAGCCACAATGATTTTGCCAACCAGAAAGCATTTTTCACTAATGGAAATGAAAGCAACATTACAAATGTATTTTAAAATCCCGAACTCTGGTGATACTTTGGCGGAACTGCAACAGGAAAATGTCGGTATAGAAATTCAGCGCGATGCGCAGTCTCGCACCCTGCGCAGGCTTTTCTGGATTAAAATTTGCAAAATGGATTATCGTAGAGAAGTCCATTGCATTGTATCTTTTTCACCACTAGTCACAGGGCATTGCAGTCTTGAAATAAAACGTTCGACGCTGCTACTGTTATAACACTTCGCCGTCTGCAATACTTAATTCCTAAGTTTGATCATTACGTACTGAACATATCTATCTCACGCAGGCCCCGTAACGGATACCACTGTGACATTCCCGCACCGCTCGTGCTACACGCCGCAGCCTCTTCGCATCGAATGCTCGCTCGGCCGTTTCGAGCTTCGAAGCTCTGTTTGGATGACAACCGATGCCAATACCATAATCTTTAAAAGCGATGGCCGACGCCAGTGTGACAACATTCTTTACGACCTTCAGCTTACAGCTAAATATGCACCCGTAGACTTCTATTTTGTGGGCGATTTCTGTAACTTGGTTCCGGTTCCCTTAGAACTGACACACTATAGCTCGAAAGATAGAGAAAAAAATTTAGTTAGCAGTCCACGGTTGCAAGGGGGTGTAGTGTCTGGATGTTGAGTAAGGTAACAGGGAACAGACACCATGCTTACACAAACGCCGACGTTTCCAGCAAAATGAATGGATATTGGTGATCAGCTACTGCAGTTCGTATGGTACAATCATATCAGAAAGGATCAAGGTGCCGTGCGCTCTTCGCAGAACAGCGGACACTGAACAGACTTGGTGCGTGTGCAACATGTATGTGCAGTCCAGCTAGAGCGGGAGGCCGGGACACAATGTATAATATATGCAGATCGCCAGCAGAAGAGCGTGGGCCGCTTGTAGGACGAAAACTGAACCTAACACGCAAGAAAGCGGAGTTGCCTCTGAGGGGGTGGGAAAGAAACCACTTTTATGCATGACTGCGTTGGCGGGTGGAACCCTAGTAGATGTAATCACAAATTAGGGATCAACACTATTTATTAAGTTGTTTACCGTTTTTCACTGCGCATCGGGCCGTCCCGATACTTATGACTTGTGAGCAACAACGCCAGCAACATAATACGTACTTACGATGCGTCAAAGTTCGAACCGATACTCTGAATTTATAGCCTCTAGCTGTCACGTTCTGAACAAACTTAACAATCGGCGCTATCAATAAAGTCTGGAGAAACAACAACGACCGTTGGACTTGATAGAAACGGAATTCGCGAACAACTGGTTTGACGAGCTATCAACAGGATTGCCGATAAGATTCGGCTTTCTTAATGGCATCCATGTTCGAAAGAGTGAGACTTGTATTTACTGACATGATCTCGTTGAAATAATGGCATATCCACGATTGTGCTACCTTCACTTGGCTCCTCATAGTAACAGCTGTCGATACATGTTTATTTCACCTGTAATATAACGTTGACCAAGAGCAGGTCGTCTCGCTGCACTTCCGATCAAAATGGTAGATTTCCAGGTAGTGGTGGTATGGCTAGCACTGTATGCGGCAGGACACAGTACATGGTCTTTAGAATTGCCACATTCTACATGTTCTTACAATGCCTTATCCGAACTTCGCTGCGAAGGGGCTGTCTTAGATATACCCCACTCATTCAGTGTCAGTCTTGTCCCCTCCAACGTCACAATGATCTGGCTGAACTGCCCAGGTGCTTCAAAGCAAAATCAGTGCAACATGATGCGAGGAGATCTACAACCCCTGCCGTACCGAAAGGAACTGGTCACGATTAAGCTGCATGGATTCAAAACAGATAAAGGACAACTACTACAACCAAACCGAGCAAGAATTCCAGTACCCCAGTTCTTGGCCAACGTAAAGCACAGGGTACTGATTCTGGAAATATGGTTCTCCACAATCGGCTACCTAGATGGGGAATTTTTGCGCGGATTTCATTCGTTACAATCGCTGTCCTTGATAGCGAACGATATTAGCACCATCGATGTCGAGTCGTTTCGGTTTCTAATGGACCCTCTGATTCCGACACCCAGCACTGCACCTTGGCATTTAGCAATTCCGAGACTACACGAGGTCAATCTGGGAGAAAACAACCTGCAGGATCTCGACTGGGCAGTATTTAGACCGACAGCGCGCACGCTGGTAAGTACCTTATTGTGCTTGCTGTCACAATACATAAAATAGGACCGACCTAACCATTCACGGTTGATTAATTTCTGGCATGTTGTAGTTTACTATTGTCATGTGTTCTAACTTAAGTCTAAGGAGGAGTCACCGCACACGCTGGGACGATATTTCTCGTCGGTTCCGCTGCAGCGGCAGTACCATAAACAGTGAAACACGTGGTTTGCTAATTGATTAAAGCATTCCGGAACATACAGAGCACGTAACACTTAAAAACAGACAGTTCTGTAATTAATTTATTGCTCTTTACTGGTTGTCATTTCATCTGATCTCTTGTCTTGGGTTCACTAAACTAGTCATCTCTTTTCTGCAGTCTTAGCGTGTGGTTGATAGGAAATGGTTAGCGGAAGAAAAACGCATCCAGAGGTAGTTGGTGCTGTGCTTGCACTGAGGCACGAAAACTATTATGTTCGTGAAATTATGGCTTGCCTGGCAGCGTGATCCGTCAGCATGTCAAAGACTGCTGTGAGTGACAATATTAAGAAAAATGCGGATGAGCCATCGGAGCAGCCATAAAGAAGTCGAAACCGAAGGCCCGCGGGACCCCGTTGAAAAGGACTCCAGCTCTCATATGCAAAGTGAAAGCAGCTCTAAGCGTGCGCGATCCTCCGACGCAAAAGCATTTGGCACAGAAGCTCGGAGTTTTCGTCATGACGATTCACCGCGTTGTGTCCTCAAATTTAGAAGGTAAAGTGCGGAGGAAGCACCGTGTCCATGCTCTGTCAGATGCACAGGTTCGCCAACGACTCGAACAGGCACCTCGCTTCTTGCATTGGATTGAGGGACGCAAATGGAAGAACGCTGTTACCATGGATGAGGCATGGTGTTACCTTACAAACGCATATGGCCATCGACGAATCTACTATGAATTCAAAGGCGAAAAAACTAGTGGAAACTGGCAGAAATTTTGGAAGGAGTCTCACCCCAAAGGAGTCATGTTCGTTGCTGGCGTCTGCTCCCGTGGAAAAACCAAGATTCGTTTCGTTGAGCCTGGGGCTAAAATTGGTAGGGACTACTATGTTAATCATGTGCTGAGGCCCGTCATTGAGGAAGACGTTCCACGTATTTTTTGCAAGCAACAATATCTGGCCCACCACGATAATGCTCCTGCGCATTCCTCTGCCAAAACGCAGCGATTCCTGCAGGAATCGGGAATCAAATTTATTCCTGCGTCAGACTGGCTTAGCAACTTTCCAGACCCGGCGCCCATGGATTATAATGTGAACGGAATTTTTAAATGGGAATTGTTTTGATCATGAAGCTAATACTCTAACTGGTCTCAAGCGTGTAATGACTCATGTGTGGGACAACCTTTTTCAAACTGTGATTTGCAAAGCGCTCGAGTCTTGGCAAACCCGTGTTAATTTGGTGATAGAGTCCGGTGGCTATCAGATAGAGCATATACTGTAAGAAAAAAATAAGAAGTAGAAGTTGTAATAAAAATTATGGAAGTTGTCCGTTTTTAAGTGTTACATGCTCTGTATGCATTAGGATACATTTTAAAATATGATGAATTTAAAAAAACTGTCTCGAGCTTCTATTTGCAAGCAGATCAGAGGTCTGAATGAACAGAAGAGCAAGCGGGCCAAAGCTCATTGCTTGCTTGTTAGAGCTAAAATAATACATTTATAGGCGCGTCTGAGAATCAGAAGAATTGAGTGTTTTCGAGTTTCGTAATTTAGAAAACCGCGCACTTTTGACTAAGGCGGCCATGCGGGTCAGAATTTCTGTTCACGCGCACTGCATTCTAGCTATCCACTGACCGTTTAGTGAACGTTTTGACGTTAAATTATGGAATTTTATACTCCATGAATAACTGAATAACTTGGTTGTCGATTCGTTCGATCTTTCCGTACACACAATTTCCATCATTGTGAACGGCGGAAATTTCACTCTGGTACTCTCGATTGTGTTTATTGTCCCTGGTGAAACCACACATTACAGCTATTCTTGACTTTCGCGGCATGTGGATCTGCTGCTGTAGGGCGTAATTTTACTTCCCCTGTGCATGTTCACGTGCATAAGGGAAGCTGCTGTACGCACGTACGTGGAAATGTTATAAGGTTGGTAATTGCGTGGCCGGTAGTATAGACTTCGCCCACCCCAATAACCGACTTTAGGTTTTGTAGAGGTCTATCAGTTTCCAAGGCCAAAAACCGGGGCTGAGCTCACTTCGTCGCACGGGTCAGCCGTTCTCAATGGAATTAGACTTTTGTAATCTCTGGATAAACAACCTCGGTGAAATCCCGGCTTCTGTTCTGGACACCGTTGCGATGAACGATGGCGGTTGGTTTCATGTGGCTAGAAACCCCATGTGTTCATCTCTACCCAGTGGAGACTGTTCCTGCTGCGAAATGATGGATTTGATGAAGTGGATAGCAACAAATCCTAAGTTGTCGACAGTTTCTGTGTCCTTTTCCTGTGGCGCTGGTTCCACTCAGCTATCAAAGTACTCCTTGTTTCCCCCTGCCATGTTCGCAAAATGTAAGTTCTGCAGTATTTTTTTGTTCACAATTTATGCAAGTTGCATCATACGGCACCAACGTGGCTGGTATTAACGGAACGGCGAACATGAACTTTTCAGTACGCAAACGCACTAGGGTGCGCATACAATCGTCCAGTGCATCCCGTCCCGTACGCAATTTTTTAAATAACAAACTGCGAAACTGTCATGTAAAAAACCTTGTGCTTTCTGCTGTCCTGAATAGCTAAACTATCACCATTAATTTAACCCTAAGTACGTCTCTTCCTTCCCGCAGGCCCGGAAGCACAAACCACTGGTGTGACGTTCCCGCACCGTTTCTGCTATACACCGAAGCCCCTTCGCATCGAATGCTCACTCGCCCGCTTCGAGCTTCCAAGCTCTACTCGGGTAACAACCGATGCCACTACTGTAATGTTTGAAAGCGACGGCCGACGGCAGTGTGACAACATTCTCTACGACCTTCACCACAAAGTATTGGAGATGGCTAGTATACCCACAACGCGTACAGCCGGGAACGATGCCGTGCAAATCACCTGCGAAAACGGAGCGCTTCGAGTAAACGAGGAGGATCCCGATGCATCTTTTGCCAATAAGATTATCTTCCAAACTGACTCAAGCCTAAGTTGCCACGAACACTTGCACGAATTTTCGGGGTTTCTTTATGCATTGCCACAGAACAATCCAGGAAATGGTGAATCTTCTCCCGTCCTGCCGATCGATGTGTGGCTCAGCGATTTTCTCATTTGCACGGTTGCGGCACCGTTGGTAGTGAACTGCACAGCAGGTGTACTGACCAGCTCGGAAAATAGTGTAACGCAGTCTCCAGCCATCACGCTGCTTCTTTATACAGACCACAGTCTTGACTGTCGCCTAGTTTTGAGAAGTGTGCATGAACATATTCTGAAACAGGAGATGGTTCAGATTAGTAGCTACATGTATGCTGAGCGAGAAGATGCCGTTGTGGCCGTTGTGCAGCACGGAGTGACCGTCATCACTGAAAACCAGCCGAACAAATCCACAAAGCGAAATCTGAAGTACTACTCCGCCCCCAATCAACTCAGTCGGAATAAATTTCGAAAACTGATGGAAGTCCTGCAGAGCCTTTTCGGAAGCGGTACAGCTTGAACGGCTCTGCTTTTGGTTTTCCTTTGCCGTCAGATGACTACAGATGGATCGATGCACCTCAATAATTAACCGATTAACAATGAACCTACTTGCATGCTGTATTTGATTTGTCTAACTCAAAACTTAGAGGAATTTATAGGCGAATTTTTTATTTTTATTCGAGACTGGCAAACAAAAGCAAGGAAACTAGAAACTGCAGAATGTGAACGGTTTTCCAGTCGAATAAGCGCATTGGTGGGAGCTGATACGATACATGCCGAATGTTCCGTAGCGAAGAAATGTTTCAAACTCTGCTATTCAGTTCTGATTCCCAACGGCGCAGAATCCTAACCACAAGCGTCTACCTGTTTGAAAAGCAGACGATACAAATACGAACTAATACGAACGAATACGAACGAACTAATATGAAACTGGAGAACGCTACACTCAACACACATAAAAAAAGACAAGACAGAGAATGAACCACATACAAATGAAAAAGAATTTGTCAGAGAAGTTCAGATTAATTCAGTTCTGAGAATTTCGCCGATTAGAATTACAGGTGTCTTAGCTGTTTTATTATAATATTTAAGACATAGGTTTCGTACATCCAAATTATTTTATAATGTGAACTTTCATTATGAGCGGACGTTTTATGCTAATAATACCACAAATAAATTAGGTATAAAATTTAAGTAATAGGCCTATCTTTGTTGGGCTAATATCAGGAGTAGTTTTTGCAAGAAATGCTGATAGCTCAACGTTCCACTGAAAACTCTGGTGCTGTAAAACGCTAGTAATTCGACGCCCGACGGCAAAATCATTTTATTAAGTATCGGCTCTACTGCGAAAGTCACACGGCACCCTGGTCCTGCCTGACCCGGATATATTTTCAATACGAACTGATGGCCATTATCCGTTGTTCTGCGTTTGCTGGAACCGCTGTTTCGTAATCTTTGTTTACAAATGTCAGCGACATTTGGTCTAATTTTGCGTTGGACTAGCACTGTATTTGTGAGCGCTAAACGCCAGTAACACGGTCATCAAAGTTCATACTGATTACAGTTGAATTTACAGCTCGGCTGAACCTTTCTGGTACCTACGTATGTTCGTTTTGAACAATAATTATATAGAACTAAACAAAACCGAGTAAATCAAATAAACAGCGTCATCAAATGGACCTAAGCAGCGGCAGTAAAGGCCATTGAACCACATGGAATTAACTGCAATTAGACAAAGACGAAGTTTGTTTGAAGAACTATCACGAAGTTCGTTGATAACGATTAAAGTTATACTAGTTTCCTGATGACGTTGTGGACCTAAGCGTAGGACTTGTATGTAATTGGTATGACCTCGTTAAGAACATATTATGTAGTTACATCCCTGCTTCTGTTGCGTCCATTTAGCTTCTTACAGCTGTAACTATTTCTTTTTATTCCTCTTGCAAATGGAACCTTGAAAAACAGTGGTAAGCAGCATGGCTGGAGGTCCGATCAATATGATAAAGCTTCAGGTAACTGTGTTATGGCTGGCAGTTTATTCGGTAGGGAACAGATATGTTACCTGGAACTGCCACATCCTGAATGCACCTACAACAGCGCTGGTGGTCTTTGGTGCTTGAAGTAATTTAGATATACCCTATTCATTTACCGTTAATCTGGTTCCATCCGACATCACCGAGATCTCGCTGCATTGCGCCGGTGCTTCGAAGCAACATCAGTGTAACATGATGCGAGGTCAATATTCTCTGCCGTACAGAAATGAACTAGTCAGCATTTCACTGTGGGGATTTAGGACAGATAATGCGCAACAACCACAACCAAACCGAGCAAGAATTCCACTGCAACAGTTCTTGAACAACGTAAAGCACGGAATAAAGGTTCCAAATATTAAGTACTCCAAGATCGGCTACCTAGATGGCGAATTTGTTCGCGGATTTCGTTCGCTGGAAGCACTCTGGCTGGGTCAGAACGATATTAGCACCATTGATTTCGGCTCATTCCAGCTTCTATTGGACCCTCTAATTCTTATACCCAACGCTGCACCGGATATACCAGTTCCGAAATTATCGCAAGTGGGCTTCCATGAGAGCGAGCTGGAGTATGTCGACTGGGCTGTGTTCAGGCCGGTATCACGTACAATCGTAAGTTCCTGATCGGCTTGTTCTGCTTTTAATCGAAATATTTTATTTTGTCAGCTGTTTGAACTAGAACCTCTCTGATTTTATGTTGATAGTCATTTTCGTCACGCTGGTGCCTACAGTAATTACTCTCGTCATTAGCTCTACCGGTACCATACATAGTTAACAATTAGCACACTGAGTCCGCTTTCCCGTTTCTGCATCGGTGCATGACTGCAAGGGACTGAATGCAGCACTGTAAACACTGACCTTGGTTCTAATAACTAAATGCGTTCTGCCTTCAGTAGCGTTAATTTTGAAATGTTGATACATGCATGTGAAAAGATTGAAGTTTTAGAAGAGTAAACCGGGAGACAAAAGCCCTCCCACAAGCAACTCAGAGGCAGAAACAAACTCAGGTGTTTCCGACACGTACAATCACAATCGACCCAGCGAGCGCAGCCAGCGTGCGTTTTTAATTTTTTTGAATAGTGGATGGGCGTTTCACCACCAGCTTACGGGCTTGTTAATTCGTAATTATTATTAATTAATATGAACAAATGAAAATTAGTTTTTTCTTTTGGATTTGTGGAACTTTCCATACACAAAATTTCAGCTGCCTGACAAGGAGAACTTTCATTCCTGTAGTGATTCAGTTAAGAGCAGCGGATTTCAGTGATATAAAACCCGGACGACCCATAACTTTCATAATATTATGCTGTGCGTTGTGAACGATATGAACGAAATAAGCGTGTAATGAATTTTGCCAGAGTTACATCGAAATCGCAGACCAACAACAGGGTTTAAGCATAATTCGCCGAACTGGTCAGCCGTTCTCAATGAACTTAACCGGCCTGCTTCTCCACGGAAATAACATCCGAGAATTCCCAGCCGCAGTTTTGGATACCATTGCGCTTGCCAGCGGCGGTAGGGTGAACGCGATGGATAATAAGATGTGCTCCTCTCTTTCAAATGGAAACTGTTCCTGCTGCGAAATGGCGAACCTGCTCAAGTGGATAGAAAGAAATACGAAGATTTCCATGAATGGTCGTCGCTTGGTGGAATTTTCTTGTGGCACAGGTTCAAGTTATCTGACACAAAACTCCATGTTTCCACTTACGATGTTCACAAAATGTAAGGCTTTCAGTAGTTTCTTGACTCATGCACAAACTAGGAAAACGCGTGCGTTAGACGGCTGCGCATCACGAACTTATTTTCCAAGGAACGCATGTTTTTCAGTAAATGTTAAGAAACGCAGGAAATGTTGTCGTAAGTTGACCAAGATGTAACCAGGGAATTTGCTGAAAACAATTGGGCGCACGCGGCATGACTACAGTATGAATTCTTCATTAATAACGCAGAAGCAAATGCCAGTTTTCTCGTACGTACGCTGTTTCGGTGCGTTCAACGGCCATCCTGTCTACAAACGGTGACTTTGAATTCTGAGCTATCGGTCGTCGTTTGTCCTGTTCTATAATCTTTGATGATTTTGACAACCAGAAAGCAATTTCAACCTAACGGAAATCAAAGATGGCATTGTAAAACGCATTTCGAAATACAGTGTGATGCGGAGTCTCGCACCTTGCGCAGGCTTCTCTGGATAAAAATTTGGAAAGTGAATTATCGTAGAAAACACACTGAATACGTATTGAATACGTATTGTTAATGTTGATCACCAGGAACAGGGCATTACAGTCGTTAAACAGAAACTTCGACGCTGATAAATTTGTCACACTCCGCTGTTTGCAATAGTTAATTCATCAGTTTGATCATACTTACGTACCGATCCTACTTACGCAGGCCCGGAAGTGGGTGCCACTGTGACATTTCCGCACCGCTCTTGCTACACGCCGCAGCCTCTTCGCATCGAATGCTCGCTTGGCCGTTTCGAGCTTCGAAGCTCTGTTCGGATGACAACCGATGCCAGTACCGTCATCTTTGCAAGCGATGGCCGACGCCAGTGTGACAATATTCTTTACGACCTTCACCACAAAGTATTGGAGATGGCGGGTATACCCGCAGCTCGCACAGCCGACAACGATGCCGCGCAGATCACTTGCCAAAACGGGACGCTACTAGTTAGTGAGGAGGATCCCAATGCATCTGCGGCCGATAAGATCATTTTCCAAGTTGACTCAAGCCTTGTCTGCCATGACATTTTGCACGAGTTTTCAGGTTTTGTCTATGCGTTGTCCGAGAACAGCCCAGGAAACGCTGAAGCTTCTCCAGTATTGTCCATCGATGATTGGCTCAGCGATTTTCTAATTTGTACGGATGCGGAACCGTTGGTGGTGAACTGCACAACAGGTGTGCTGACCAGCCCGAGAAAGAATCTAACTCAGTCCCCAGCCATCGCGTTGTTCATTTATGCAGACAACAGTCTCGGCTGTCGCTTAATTGTGAATAGTGTGCACGAACATATTCTGAAGCAGGAGATGGTCCAGATTGATAGCTACACGTATGCTGAACGAGAAGATGCCATTGTGGCCGCTGTACAACACGGATTGACCGTGACCTGCGAAAACGAGCCGATCAAATCCACAAAGCGGAACCTAAAGTACTACTCCGCCCCCAACCGACTCAGTCGGAATAAATTCCGAAACCTGACGGATTTCCTGCAGAGCTTGTTTTGAACCGGTACAATTTGAACGGTGCCAAGATTGCATTTTTATCGCCGACTACGGAAGGATGCCAAACAGATAATTTCGTTGAACAACAATGTGCATGCAGCATACCGATTATTAACTTGCTTTTGTGAACTAAACCATCATCAACTATGAACTATCTGTAACTTTTTCGAATGCAAAGTTCGTAGATATGATGTCCATGACGCTAGTTGATCGACAGTGGCGAAACAGAAAAAGACGAACTCTGACGGCCTGATGCTCGACTGTCTTTCGACTGTTAACAGGAATAACGATACGTGCACGACGTTACTGTATATGTATGTAGCCGACAAAATGCTTCGAAGTTCAAACTGGCTGTCTTTATCCAGCCGTAAGTAGAGCATACATACAATCCACAGTTTAATATATCGACGGCGCAGAATTCATAGCTCAATAATTATTTGCAAATTTGAAAAATCACATAATACAATAATTGCGCGTAAAACCAATCAAAGCAGATAAAAAGTAATGAGGAAAACTTGCATACGTAGGTATACAATTTATTCTCTAAGCTGTAAATACTTATCATCTTCGAAAGAAATTCACAAAAGAATTCAGAGCACTTAATCATTAAGAGAGAAAAAAGTTCACAAAAGAATAGCAACAACGAAACTGCAAAGAGAATAAAAGCCAAACATTGCTGCGAAACTTCAAGCAAGTCAAAAAAATCTGTCTTGTTTGGGTGAGAAACTATTGCAAGGTATAAGAAGCTCGGTGGCCCTGTAGTCAAGCCTTATCTATCACTACGATTTAATTAATAATTGACGATTTATTGTCTTGTGCAGCGGACCGCGTGCATCCTTGAGGCAGAACACATTTGTAAGAACTTTCAGCTTTATGTATGCATTGCCCCGAACAGCCCAGGAAACGGTGATCCGAATCTTCTCCAAGACTGTCCATCGATGATTGGCTCCACGAGTTCCTCATTTGCACGAATGCGGAGCTGTTGGTTGCGAGCTGCACAGTAGGTGTACTGACCAGCTCGGAAAAGAATCTGACTCAGTTCTCAGTGTCAGCCATCGCGCTGTTCATTTACGCAGACAACTACGTAATATATACGATTCTCGCGATTCTGCAGAACTATGCTTTCCTCAAGTCAGCTTAGCACCTTGTTGTGTCATGTAACCAGTTGCTGCTGTGGCAGTGAGTTCAGTTGACTGCTAGTCTGTGCTAGCAGAAGTGATATTAAAATACTAACGTATTAATAAGTGTAAAGTGTAGATATACGACAGTGGCGTAAAGGTAACTTGCATGTATAATGCCTGAAACGCGCAGCCAGTCAGCAGCCGCCGCAGTCCTAGGCCTAGGTCAGCAGCTCTTACGTTTATTGCCTTTTGACCCCGGAGTGATGGAGGGGGATATCTGGGAGCTGGGATTCCAGAATCATGTTAACCTGGTCAAAGTCCCCGATGTACTGCAGTGATTGTTCCTGTTGGATTTCCTTGTTCAGCGCGCCCTTTGAACTGCTTGCGAAATTGTGTAAGCGAGAAAAGCCAATGACCTGCAGGTGTATGAACTGTACACAGGCTGGATTCCGCGTATACGGTGCCAACGATCAAACACTGGCAGAGGCACAAGTTCTTCTCGCTCCGCCAGAAGCCCAAGGAAACATTGGTGGCGTACTCCTACAACGTACATCCCAAAGCGGAGAAATGTCTCAGCTATCGCATAGTTCTGAACAGTGTGACTGGAGCATACATATTCTGAAGCATAATATGGTCCAGATGCGTACGGCTTGCGAGAAGATGCCATTGTGCCCGTTGTGCAGCACGGAGTGACCGTCATCTCCAAAAACCAGCCGAACGAATCCACAAAGCGGAAGCTAAAATACTACTCCGCTCCCAATCAACTCAGACGGAACAGGTTTCGGAAACTGACGGGTTTGCTGCAGTTATTCTTAAGCGGTACAGCTTGAACGGTATTGCGGTTGCTTTCCATTCGCCGCCAGACGACAACAATGGATGCCAAACAATCGCGACCTACCAGTGATGAACCAACTGCTTGATAGTAAACTTACTGACTTGAAACAAACTGTGTTTTTTACCTAACGCAAAATTTCGAAACATTTGTACTTGGATATATGATTATTAATCATGAAGCAAATAAAAGCAGGAAAAACTACAAACTGTAGAATGTGAACCGTTTTTCAATCGTGTTCTTGAACGGATCTAAGCTGGCTAATACGGTACATGCAGAATGTTTGTAGCCGAAAAAATGTTTCAGACTGACGTGAATTACGTTTGTTCCTCAAATTCTGCTGTTCCCTGTATTTAAACGGCGCGGGATCATAACCTTACGTTAACACCTGCCTGTTGGAGAATCGGAAGACACAGTAATTAATACGAAGTTGGTGAACGTCACCGCTCGTAAACAATAACAAAACAGAACGAAAAAACGTACCAATGTAAATTACTTTGAAGACAAAGTCAGAAGAACTGAATACACTGTTTTAAAAATTTCTGAGAAATATTTCTGAACGCAACCGCTATGGTATATAAGTTTTTACCAACCCATTGTAAAGTTGCTTCAACTGACTCGAAAGAGGATTTCCTGTCACCGTCCGATTGTCAGTTAAGTAGTCGTTGTGTAATTTCTTCACTGCGAAATTTTTGTTTCTGGTAGGGAGCCGTAGCGTACTGTTCGGTGATTTCACTCTGAGAATCGCAATAATACCTGACGTATGCCAAACATTCCCAGCCTCTTAAATTTTTGCGCTTTCTTCCACAGACTAAAACCGATTCCTTTAAGTTACATACGTACGCCGTCGGAGACGAACATCGGCGGAATAATTCTGCGGTAAAATAATCTGCTTATCTACACGGGAGCAATGTTCCATACTGAAACGATGCGAGAAATCAAAAAATCGGACGTAAAAACAATGTCTGAGCACCCGTATTCGGAGCTAGCTCTCATACAGTACGTAAGCATTTTTCGTCAATGCGGGACTGCGGGTGGCACAATGACGCAAACATATTGCATTTTGGTAGTCTGTAACGCGAAATCTCCCTCGCATTGCATGGAATTTTTGTATATGTGCATAGAAACAAGTCCTTACTCCCGAGATTTCTTCTAGCAGTGGCACTCTCATCAGACATATATTTCGAAATTACGTTTCGTTCTACGTTCTGAATATATATCACCATCGCCTTTTGGTACGTGTAGCTGTATAAATCCAAATAAATTATGTAGAGTGCCGCAACACCTTGCTCACAAGTGAATTTACCAAAAAAAGTCAAGGTATTGTGTTCAGTACTCCAGCGGTTACGAAACCTGCTTATACTCTGCAATTATACCACAGCCAGCGTAGAAAGAAAAGCCTGTGTACCAGCCCTAGCAGACGTAATCATAAATTAGGAATCATATTTTCTACAGTTGTTTGAGTTTTGACTGCGCATCGGACTATCCCGATATTTGGCACTTGTGACTCACAATGTCAGTTGTGAGCCATAACGCCAGCAGCACAATATTATCGTATTGTCAGAATTCGAACTGATTACTAGTTTACATCCTGTTGCTGCACCTGCTGAACAACCCGTGCTATCACTTAAGTCTTGAGAAGCAATAAAGACCGTTGGACTGGATTGAAACGGAATTCAAGATCAATTTGTTACAAGAACAATAGGACTGCCGATAAGATTCGGCTAATCAGAATGACATCATCAGAAGCGTGAGACTTATATTTATTGATATATGACTTCGTTGAGACACTATTATAACCACGACTGTGCTACCCTCACCTAGTTTCTCACAGCTGTCGATATATGTATGCTTATTGCTCCTGTAATGTAACGTTGACAAACAGCTGGCCACCGTACAGCTGTACGTCCGATCAAAATGGTAGAATTCCGAGTAGTGGTGCTATGGCTAGCAGTTTATTCTGTACAAACGTTATGTACGTGGTCTTTGGAAGTACCACATCCTACATGCTCTTACAACGCCTTGTCCGAACTTCGGTGCGGAGGGGCTGCTCTAGATATACCCCACTCATTTAGCGTCAGTCTTATCCCCTCCAACGTCACAATGATCGTGCTGAACTGCCCAGGTTCTTCAAAGCAAAATCAGTGCAATATGATGCGAGGAGATCTACAACCACTGCCGTACCGA